>JAWNNO010003185.1:0-259974 GCA_035044985.1 Lordiphosa fenestrarum
GCGACATTATTTGCGCTTTTGCTTTTAATTGGAATGGCTACTAAATATTTTGTAAGGTCACAGATTAATGTGACTATATATTCATTGCCATTTTCTGATTTAGGTAGTGGACCCACTGTATCCACTATCACTATATCGAATGCATTCACAGGTGTTTCTGTGAGAGTCAAAGGAGTTTTAGTGTGTGTCTTTGTTTTAGACATTTGGCATTTTTGACATCTACGTACGTACTCTTTTATATGACGTGTCATATTTTTCCAGTAGTAGTGTCTTTTTATTTTTGCTAGCGTTCTTGTTATGCCACTGTGGCCTCCTTGAATTGGGTCTTCATGGTAAGTAGACAATATTTGTTGTATCTCTTTTTCATCTGTTATTTGGGTCACCGGCTGGAGTAGCGCTACTCTTAATGATTTTAATATTTCATTGCCCATTTTTTTAAAAGAATCTATCGAAACTGATTCAAAGATTTTTTCGCTCGGTGCCACTTTGAGTTTGCTGATTTTCAATAGACCGGCCTCTTTTTCGAGCCTTTGGAAAAACTGACCTAAGTCGAGAATTCCATTGGTATATAAATCGCTAACTTCAATTCTTGCGATAATTTTATTTCCATGTTTAAATAAACATTTAGATTCTGTTATGCGCAAGGTCACTACTTTTCGTACTTCATCATTTGTAATGACTTCATGTACGTTGGGCTTGGATACATTTTTATGACTTTGCCTTGGCAGAAGTTCATAATTTTCTACTGTACAGTTTTTAGTTTGTCTACTTTGTCGCCTGGTAGTGACTTTCAGGACTTTATGTTGTATGTCTTTTAGTTCTTTTATAGTTATACGCGAAAGTGCGTCTGCTACAAAATTGTCTTTCCCCTTTAGGTATTCTACTGTGAAGTCATATTCTTCAAGCTCTAGCCGCATGCGAGTTAATTTCGAACTGGGATTGGTCATAGAAAAAAGGTATGTTAATGGTCTGTGATCCGTTTTAACAGTAAAGTGTTTGCCATAAATATATGGTCTGAAATGGGTAATTGCCCAATGAATTGCTGCTAACTCTTGTTCTGTTGTGCTTTTATTGCTTTCCCTTTTTGTGAATGCACGAGATGCATAAGCTATTGGAAGTTGAATTCCTTCACGGTTCTGAGTTAGAACTGCTCCGCAAGCTTGTTTACTAGCATCTGTTATAATGCAAAATTCTTTGCGAAAATCTGGATATTGTAATAATGTGGGATGCATACGCTTTTCTTTTAGGTATTGGAATGCATTTTGGCATTCACTTGACCATTCAAAAGGAACATTCTTTTTACATAATCTAGTTATGTGCCGTGAATAATCGGCGAAGTTTTCAATAAATCGACGATAATAATTGCAGAATGCTACAAATCGTCTCGCGCTGTCCGCATCGTGAGGGACAGGATAATTTTTGATGACGTCAAATTTCTTGTCATCTGGCAATACTCCTTTGTCAGTGCATTTGTGACCTAAGAATGTCACTTCATGCATAAAAAATGAACATTTTTCTGGATGCAACTTAAGGTTATATTTCCTACATACATTAAAAACATCAGTTAACTTTTTAAGCATGTGTTTTTCGGAACATCCTATCACCATTAAGTCATCCATATAAAGGAATGCCTGAGAGGGTTCTGAAACCCGAGAATGCTATTGTCATCATTCTCTGAAATGAATTTGGTGCTATTTTAAGACCAAATGGTAATCGCGTGAAGCGATATGAACCATTGCTCGTTGAAAAAGATGTTATGTTTCTTGAATTTTCTTCAAGTTCAATTTGATGAAAGCCTGACATTAAGTCAAGGCATGAAAAATATTTAGCTCTACCCAGTTGTTCGGACCTGTTTATTGGATTAGTTATATGAATATAGTAATCTGTTAGATTTTCATATTCAATTTTGTTTACTTTGACCAATTGGTCGAAATTAGTTGTGTTTAGAAGGCGAATGTATACATGTTTGGATGCTGCTATTGTATTTGCAACATAAATTCCATTATGTATTTCTTGATTTGGAACAAATATATAATCGTTTACTGAATTAATCTCTATTTTTCGAATTACTTGGGATCTGGCTGGCAGAAGAACTGTATTGTTGCCAGCACTATATGTTATTGGAACATAAATAGGATAATTTAAGTTTTGAGGTCTAATTATAAACCAGTCTTCGTTTGGTTTGAAGTCTAATTGGCAATTGAATTTTTTAATAAAATCAATGCCTATTATTCCATCACATGGTATTGAAAAATCTGAGTCTACTAAATGAAAGTCGTGTGGAATAATATATTTTGTGGATTGAAGTTCTATCGAAGTATCTACCTTGAGATTTTATTACACCCTGGCCTATGCCTTGGATGTTTATAATTTTATCTTTTTGAATTTGGAAATTATCTGAATTTATTTTTAGTAGTGAGATATCTGCACCAGTATCTATTAGGAATGTGAGTTTATTATGAGTTAAGTGATTACAAAAGGGGACAAATATATTAAGACTATAATTGATTGAATGAACTTTTACATTTATTGATTGTTTCCTAAAGGGTTCTGAGGGTTTTCCGACGCATTTTGCGCCACTCTCACGTTGTTATTATTATAACCTTGGTTGGAGTTACCTCGGCCTCTTCCCCGATTTTGGCCTCGTCTTCCTCCACGGTTATTGTAACTATCTTTGTTGTTGTTACCGCCTCGGTTGTAACTGTTGTGGTTGTAATTTCTGCCACGATTATAACCTCGGCCTCCTCTATTATTGTTGTTTGCACCTCGTCGATAATACAGGACAGTGTTACTTTGACCTGTTATCTCCGTGCAACTATTGACGAATTTGGAGACGGCATCATTCATATTTGTGAATGTGCCTGCCTGCATGATAAGTTTTACCTTATCAATCGAACAATTTTGTGTCATAGCTTTTACAGCTGTTGTAGTGCTGTATTTGTTAGCAAGTGATTGGCTTAGACCTTCAGTGACATAGGCTCCTTCAAGGGCCTTTGCCAGTTTTTCCACCTCTTGGGTGTATTGGTTAGCCGTTTTGTTTTTCTGTTGCAGATTAAGTAGCTTGGCAGATACAACTTCTACCGATTCTCCTTTTACTGCAGTTGACAGTTGCGTAATGATAGCAGCAATTGTCTGCTCATTACTTATTAGATTTCTTGCATGGCCTTTTAGTTTTGTTTTAATAAGGCTTATGGCTGTTGGCTCATGTGTGCCTTTTAAAGTATCCAATAGATTCAGAGAATCTAGAAAACTTTGCAGATTTTCCGGCTTACCATCAAACTCTGGTAGTAGAGATGTGGCTAGCTTGATAAATTCTGTAACTGTTTGTGCCATTTCTGAAATTGTTGTCGTTTCCGGTTTTGTTTCGATTGGATCGCTTTCTTTTAGTGTTTCGATGTCACTATCAGATTCAGAGCTAACTTGATCTGATGATTCGGGTATTTTTGATACCTCTGAGGTCATCGGATCTTTGAAATCAATACTTTCTAGTTCGGTATCTGGTTCTAGTAGAACCGATTCATCGAACTCGGCTGGAAAATTTAGAGTATTGGGCACTAAAATGTGTAAGTTGTGCCGTTCTGCGACATAAAGGAGATTTTCCTTAAGCCTTTTTATTACGTCCTTTAATTGTATGGACTGTAACGAATCACATTTCCCCAAATTGTCAATTACAATTTGGCGTACTGTATTGAATGAATTCACCAGTACTCGAAAGTGTTTGAGTTTCGTATTATTGGAGACAGGTGCAGTTTTATTTAGGCATTTAAATGACTTTTGAAATTCTGCTCGTTGCTCGGTAATGGTGGCACTTACTTTTCGCCAATCCATTAATATTTATACGCAACGTAATCTACTGCCTTTCCCAATATTGGATGATCTGTGTAGATCTCTTCCACTTTGATATTTGGCATATATGAGATTACCAATGCTTTCTCTTTTGGATGACATCCAAGAAATGGAGAATGTTGCATTGCATAAGTGCTCATATAAATTTTTTCCAACTCATATATTGTCGTTGGTTGTTCGGCAACTATATGTTGGAATTTTGAAAGAAAGTTGGGATCATCGACCTGTAATTTTTGTATAAGGCCTTTAATGCGTGGATGCATTTTGAATTTATCTCGATTTTTAAAGATGTGTAAAGATATATATATATATATTCTTTAGCCCCGATAGAGAAACTATGATGTATTTGAAGTACTTTGAATTTTTAATTTTCTGTGCTATTTATACCCTATCCAGGTTATTTGCTCTGCTCATGTATCTTTTCTTGATAATTTTGTTATGCTTAACATAGAGTGTAAGCAGAAATTGCAAAACCAATACTATCGTGATAATTAATAATAGGATCCACAATGCGTTTATGTCATCCGTATGATCAATTATCTTTACGTTGTTTACAACGTTTGCAGTATTGTCCTTTGCTTCACTGGAATCACTAAACCACCCCATTATGTAGTTCTAATTGTCTTTGTATATATTCAATGAAAAGAAAATTTTTTTTTTTGATCTAACGTTCATGAAAGAATAATGAATTTTATCTTCAAAATCTTAGTTTAGTTTTCATTTAATCTTTTTTCTTTTTATATGGGATTTATAAAGAAAGAAGAAATATATTCCTCGCTTTGAAAATCGAAAATAAAGATTGGAGTGATATTTTCATTGCAGTGAACTTGTTGCAATATTTATCAATTACACAAAGATTCTAAACGCAGCTAAGTATAAATACTCAGCGCCAGAGACGTGGAAAAGTTAGTTGTTTAGTTTATGTGGTTGGCTCACAATTCAAATTACATTTCATATATATAAAAAAAATTCTCCAACCACATATGTTAGTAATGAAAGCCTAACAGGTTTTAGTGTTTTGCGACTTGCACTGACGTGCTTCAATTCGCATGTAGATATTAAATCTATGGCAAGTTAAGGCTTACGCATGTTTGCGGCCCCCTTGCGTGGCTTCGCTCGGTTGCGAAGTTTTAATTCAGCTTTTAATTCGTTGATGCGCTTTATGTAGCGCTCTCGGTCCTCTGGTGTCGTCGCTACCGCCAGCAAATCTTGTTGCAGGCGCTTCTGTTGCAGTAGTTTTCTCACTTGTCCTCCACGTTTTGTCTTCTTTTTCTCTGCTGGTTTTCTTTCCTGCCGTGCCCGGTACTCAGCTATTGTGAGTGGGCGTGGTCCATCGTTTGGAAACACCTCCAGGTACTCCTGAATGGAAGGTGCTTCCCTTTGCTCAATGGGAGCAGAATCAACGTTGTCGTCACTCATAAGGCTTAACTTGACGCGTTAAGCGGTGCCGGCGCTGGTCATCGCACAGGCTACGCATGTGTTGTTTCACTTTTAATTTGCCTTTTTGTTTGGTAGAATTTTCTTTATGTATTTTAAAGTGTTAATCAGAATACACACACATTTCAATATTTTTAATTGTCGCACATTTTTGCGTATTGTTTGTATATTGTTGCACTTTTAATGTGTTTTTTAGTTGTCGCACATTTTTGCGTATTGTTTATATATTGTTGCACTTTTAATGTGTTTTTTAGTTGTCGCACATTTTTGCGTATTGTTTATATATTGTTGCACTTTTAATGTGTTTTTTGAATAATGTTTTTATAATTCCATTACAGCTTCGTGAAACTTATCACGGTCGCCATGTAATAAGAGAAAACTTGGTTGATTTCATATGGAGCGTCTGCTCCTTTGTGTGTCTTTATTCAGAATAATCTTTATATCTTCATGTTGGGCTTTGCTAACCCGAAACATGCAATACTTATATCTATGTCTTATATTTATGTGTTAGTTTACTGGTGTATACATATGTATGCAGAGGGCATACATATGCTGTATATATCTTGACCACTTGAGCTGCAAAGTGCATGCTCAGCATTCCCACGCGCCGCGATCGGCTTATGTATAAGCGATAGATCGTATTTCTTGTGCGCTGGAATGTGTATGTGTGTAAGTGTGGTCTTTTGGGTATTTGTATATTTATTATCATTATGACAGAGTGTCACATTGTATGTAATTATTGTTATACCCTTTGATTTGAATTGCTGGCAGGGTAGGTATACTACAGTGCAATGCATTTGAGCCCCCACTTGCTATAAACAGGCAAAACATTAGAGACGTGATTGCATCAAAGGCTCAACGCATACGACAAAGCATAATCGATGTTCTGCAGAATCGGTAAGTTTTAATAAAATTTGTCTGTACATATATATCGACGCATGCGTGTTTCGCCTAATATATCTATGTATGTACGCATAGATTTGTTCGTTGCAAACGAACAAGCACGTTTTTGCATTCACTTTTGTACACATACACATGTAGCAAATGAAAGTGCATTTTTATTCACACGTGTATAATTACATATGTATGTATGAAAATATTTCAGAGCGTTCCATTTAAACAATAGTAAATAAAACATAATATTTTCTTTATTTCAGATTGATATCCATTAAAGCCGATTGCGTTAGTCGTCTAGATCGCTCAATAATTGGGATAAATGCGCAAATTATTCTTGAGGGCGAACTGAAGATATACACACTTGCTATGAAGGAAATTCATGTCCAGCACACAAGCGCCAACCTGACCTCAATTATAGTTGAAGTCTTACAGTCTTACAATGTATCTATGCGTCAGGTGTATACATATACAGTTGACAATGGAGCTAGCATGGTCCGAGTGGGCGATTTAATGGACAACGTTTGCAAAGCTGACCCAATGAGTATGGTAGAATTAGATTTGCAGGATAATCAGATAACTACAGTACGTTGTGCGGCGCATACTCTCAATTTAGTTGCCTTGGATTTCTTTAAAGAATTACATATTGATATGTCCAGAATAAGATTAGTTTGTAAAAAACTACGAACTCCTACAGTCCTTAATTTATTGCTTGCAAGCAATTTAAAGAAACCAATTCTCGACTGTCTTACAAGATGGAACTCTACTTTTAAAATGTGTGAACGGTTTCTCGATCTCAAAGATTTTTGCATGCAGAATTCGGACGATATAAAATCGTTACACTTAAGCCCAGCAGAATGGCAAAAAGTAGATTCCGTTTATACAGTACTACGCCCATTGTATGAAGCTTCCTTAAAACTTCAAAGATCTGATCTCCTGCCCAGCGACTTTTTTGTTATTTGGTCAATGTTGTCCGACAGAGTGTCAAAATCACCAGGCAGTTATAATGCCATTTTATTAAAAATTCTAGAAAGGCGATCTGAATTTGTTATAAATTCTCCACCCATACTAGCGTCTGTTTTTCTAGATCCTCGATTTCAAAGTCTATTAAATGATTCGCAAAAGCAAAATGCTAAGCAACACATTAGCAATACTTTTCACAGACTTCAAAGCTTAAACAGTGTTGAGGCTCCCAATTTTGCTTTGTCTCTATCTCTTTCAGAAGATGACGATGTAGAAAATTATCTCCGCGATGTGGACGATCAGCAAAGTGTTTCAAAAAATAAAACCATTAATGATATTATTAGAGCCTTCGATGGTATTAACAGAGAACCGTCTAAGTCCAACATTTTAAAGTTTTGGACATCTTATCAATGTAAACAGCTTAAAGGTGTTGCACTAACTGTCTTGTCAGTACCATCTACTCAAGTCTCAGTTGAACGGGCTTTTTCCACCTTAAAATTTATTTTGTCTGATCAAAGAAGCTGCATAGACAAACAACTACTCGAAGACATACTTCTAATAAATTTAAATTAAAGATAAACCGTGTTAATTAAGGAAAAATAAGGAAACTCTGTTTGTTTGTTTAGATTTTAATAAATTGAATTGTTATTACTTTATATAATTTGGCTAAAACAAGCAGCGAACCCAGGTTCGAACCAAAACCTTAGCCCAAAAACCTTGAACCTAAAATTTTTGAACCTTAACCATTGTTAAATTTTGGTTCGAACCAGCGAGCCGGAGCTCCGAAATTTTTTTTGGTTTGCAGCCCTGATTTACATAGTTCCTAATCAAAACTCATCCTGCTCAATGTCATCATCCTCGCACTCCTCGTCGAGACCAACCTCCTCGAAGTCACGCTCCAGGGCGGCAATATTCTCCCTTGCCTCGGTGAACTCGCCCTCCTCCATGCCCTCGCCCACATACCAATGGACAAAGGCTCGCTTCTTGAACATCAAATCGAATTTGTACGACAAGTTGGAGAAGGCCACCGAAATGGCGGTGGTATTGGCCAACATGCAGCAGGCACGTGAGCTATTGGCCAGATCGCCGCCGGGCACAAAGGCCGGCTTCTCGTAGTTGATGCCAATCTTAAAGCCCGTGGGACACCAGTCCACAAACTGTATGTGTCGCTTCGATTTGATGACCGACACAGCGGCGTTCACATCCTTGGGCACCACATCGCCACGATAGAGCATACAGCAGGCCATGAATTTGCCAGCCCGCGGATCACACTTCACCATCATGTTGGAGGACTCGAAACAGGAATTGGTCAACGAGGCAATGCCCTGTTGTTCGTGTGCCGCCCGATCGGCGGACATTAGCGGGGCATAGGCCACCAGCGGGAAGTGGATGCGTGGAAAGGGAACCAGATTCGTTTGGAATTCATTGAGATCCACGTTCATGGAGCCGCTGAAACGCAACGAGGCGGTTGTCGAGCTGACAATCTGGGCAATCAGACGATTCAGATTGCTATAGGCGGGCCGATCCACGCCCAGGCTGTTGTTGCAAATATCATAGATGGCCTCGTTGTCCACCATGAACACACAGTCCGAGTGCTCCAGGGTGGAGTGTGTGGTCAGCAGGGCATTGTAGGGCTCCACCACGGCGGTGGACACTTTGGGCGAGGGATACACAGCAAAGTCCAGTTTGCACTTCTTGCTGTAACTACTGGACAGCTTCTCGACCAGCAGCGAGGTGAACCCCGAGCCGGTGCCACCGCCCAGCGAATGGAAAATGAGGAAACCCTGCAGGCTGTCGCATTGCTCGGAAATTTTCTGTATTCTGGAGGCGACTTTGTCCACCACCTCCTTGCCAATGGAATAGCGGCCGCGTGCATAATTATTGGCTGCATCTTCCTTGCCCGAAATGAGCTGCTCCGGATGATAGAGGTGACGCATCTCGCCATTCCGCACATCATCAATCACCGTCGGCTCCAGATCCACGAAGATGGTGCGCGGCACCTGTTTGCCATTGCACGTTTCCGTGAAGAAGGTGCGCGCATCATTCGCTGTGGTGTCATGGCCCACACTGGCACTGCTGCCGCTGGCCAATAGCTCCTCCCTGGACTTGAGACTGCCATCCATATTAATGCCATGCTCCAGCAGATACAGTTCCCAGCAGGCATTGCCTATCTGGATGCCGCATTGACCCACCTGAATTGAGATTACTTCGCGCTTAAATGAGACAAGAAGAGTAGAGGGTGTTAGGTCGCCATTTTTGGTGGGCAGTAGCCCCGCCCGTACAGCTGTGGGAGTTCAACTCCAGTTGAATCTAAAGTAATCTTAATATGCTGCACTTAAGCCACCACTCACCATTATATTTTTTATTTTTTTTTTTAAATATTTTTCACACTTTAAAATCTTTTATTTTTGGTAAACGGCACAATTAACTGGTTCCCTCCTTTTTCCAAGTCACGCCGCTAGAATGTGCACTGGAAGAGCTCCGTTATTTTCAACCAAGAAACAAGATCAAAGCAAATTTCGAAATACAACAGAGTTGACTGCCACCCACAATCGATGGGGGGACAGGAGCGCAGTCAGTCAAAGAGCTGGAGGAGAGGGCCAACTATTTAAGAGAGAAAGCTCTTTCAATAACGAGGGTTGATTCAGGAATTCGATGTGTTCCAGCTCTTAAAACTTTTGTCTCTAGAAAATATAATTTCTTCTATGTATTTTTAGGTATCAGAATCAGTTATCAGAAGCTTGAAAACTAGGCAGAAAGATATAGTATATTGAAGATGATTTTCCGAAATGGACCAACCTGCTTAGAATGCATATTTTGACAATTCTTATGCTCTTTTTGTGGGAAAAATTATAGCTTGTTTTAGAAAACTTTGATATTATCGTAGAGAACTGTTTCCTAGCTTTTAAATAAACTATCCCAATTATTTTTGAGCAAGGATATTCCATTTTTCTCGCATCAAGGTTGATTCTCTAGCTATCTATCTTTTTGGCAACACCGATTTTGGCAGCTCCGCTGTTTTCATGTCACTTGTTACTGTCAAACATGTTCAGTTTGGTCTTTAATTCATTGTTGAATCGACTTACAAACTAACAACGCTTGCGGACTATTAAATTTTCATATCAAGAAGACCTGAAAAACAATATCGGCCAAGAGACAGCTGCATTTCAACCCAAAATTCTGTCCAAACCATGGAAAATGCCCCTCAAGGCGAACATTTCCGAGATATTATATTCAAAAATAGAGGAAAGTGAACTTCGGCTCGTCCGAAGTTTGTATACCCTAGCAGTACGTTTTTCTAACTTATTTTAAGGACATTTCCACTGAACATTTTTTCTCACTAAGACTACTTTTCTATGACAGCTATACTATATAGATGTCCGATTTCGACCAAACTAAGTGGAATCATGGGAATGCATAGCAAACTAAGAAATACAAAATTTGAAGGCGTTTTCTTTGAAAACAAAAAAAATTTTCTCACTAAAACTAGTTTTTCAACCGATTATTCCTATGGCAGCTATAACCTATAGTCATCCGATTTTGACAAAACTTTGAAGTATTATAAAATAAAATATGATAAAATAAAAATATGCAATTTTAAAGAGGTTTACATTGAAAACAAAAAAGTTTTTCATACTAAGACTATTTTTCTAACCTTACTTTTGTAAGGCAGCTATTCTATATAGATGTCCGATTTCGACCAAACTTGGCAGAATCATGGAGAAGCCTAAAAAACTAGTAAATACGGAGTTTGGAGACGTTTGCATTAAAAACAAAAAAGTTTTTCTCACTAGAACTAGATTTTCGACCGATGGTTCCTATGGCAGCTATAAGTTATAGTCATCCGATCCGGCCGGCTCCGACAAATGTGCAGCCAATTTGTACCAGAAGACTGTGTGCAAAGTTTGGTCGCGATAGCTTTAAAACTGACGGAGGAGATAGCATTAAAACAGACGGACAAGGCTAAATCCACTCAGCTAGTCATGCTGATCAAGAATATATATACTTCATGTGGTCGGAAATGCTTCCTTCGATGCGTTACAAACATCTGGACAAGGGTATAACAACTTTTTCTTAGTTAAGTTAGTCTAATTTGTTCGTCAAGACTCTTAAAATGACCAATTTATTACCCAGAAATTATCTAAAATATTTGCATTTCGATTTGTGGTTTTCTTCCAAGTTTTATGAGCATTTTTACCGATCTTAAAATAATAATACAACACAAAAAAGAGGTGTAAAAAAATATATATATAAATAAAATGTACAACTTAATAAATTCCTGCCAATAAAATAAATGTAAGTCATCCATATCCCATGTCACAATCACGTGCGTTTAGTCCTTGCTAAAGCCCGGTGGCAGCGTCACATCGAACACAATGGGAGCATTGTTGGGTAAATAATTAATATCGCACGTTGAGGCATTCACATAGATAATGCGTCCATCGCTGGTGATGCCATAGCCCTCATGGACATGACCAAAGACATGATACTTAGGCCTCACTCGCTGTTGCACGGTCGTAAGTAGTTCGACACAACCAGCTCTGACGCCCGAACAGCACAGATCACCATGTCCCACCGGAGGAGTGTGTGTGAGTAGTATATCAATGCCTGTGGGTATTTGATTCCATTTCTCTAGACAGGCCAAGCCGCGTGGCACATTGAAGGCCCAACGACAAAACTCCGGTTGCCAGGGTGTGCCATAAATGCGTATGCCCCACAATTCTAGCAGCTCGTCCTCCAAGTACCGGCAATTGGTTAAGACCTGACGTATATTTTGAGTTTGCACCGCACTCTCTAGGCTCTCCTTGGCATTGCCCAGAGTGGGCAAGTCATCCAAAATGGACATGCCAGTGTGTTTGGTGCTGAAAGCGAGCAGAAAGGATTTAGAAATTGAAGGGACTGCCATCGAATGAAAAGCACTCACCGTTCCGCATGCCCCTTGCCACCGCTCGACTTGTTCTGAAACGGATGCGTAAAGGTGCTGTCGAAGCTGAGCTCATGGTTGCCTGCAATAACCAGCTTGTGCTTGTGCGGCAGGGCCCCAATCCAATTGTTAAACTCCACCACTTCCTCCAGCTGGCCACATTTGGTGAAATCACCCGCATGTATGAAGATATCACCATCGGGTATATCAAACTTGATATACGGCGTCAGGGAGTGAGTGTCCGACATGCAGACCACTCGCGCCTTGTTGTCCGCCACTGCGGCTGACGGAGGCTTCATGGTTATCTTAATGACGCGCTGCGTCTTGCTGATCTCACGCCAAGCAGCCGAAGGATCATGGCTGAGCGGATGAATTGGCACTTCAGATGCCATTCTAGAGGAAGGGGAAGGGCCTAGGTTAATGTTAATTCACCGCAAGCATTCACAGTTAGCTCACCTTAACTTTAATGGCCTGACTACTCACTCTTTGTTATGGCCATTGCTCAAACTAAAATCTCGACAAAGACATTAACATTGCTATCGTCTCAGATTAGTTTAATTCAGGTATTTTGCCGATAAAGTGCACACAAATTCAATTGCCTTGCCTTCTATGACGTCATGCCAACAGCTGTTGCCGCTGCACTAACCAAGTGGCAACGCTGAGGCGCATTCCGATAATTCGATACATATCGACTTGCTGCCAAACAAACAACAGCTGTTCGCTCTGCTTCTTGCTACCTTCGTATTTTTTTGTATTAATTTATTATCTGCCCACAATTTTCATCAGTTTATCTCCCTTGGAAAAGACTATAATTACACCAATTTAAAGTGAGAATTTATAGTTTCTAGTGCAAGTGAGAGTAGTAATGAAATCTGCTTCGTATTGAGAGCAAGCTCAAAATTAAAGTGTGTCGACGAAAAAGAAGAGAAAGAAAATGGCTGCAGCCGTCGTTCAATTGCAACTTTCTTAGTACTGTGTGTGTGTCTGCCAATTAAAACTCAACCAATTGAAGTGATTTTGTGAAATGGAACAATTGGAACTGCAAGAGGATTTCCTGCTGGACGGAGGACCGGCTGGTGGTGTTGCAGGTGAGTGCAAAGCTGTAAAATAATTCTATTTTTGTAACCAAATGGCACTTTGGTTTATTTCTGGTCTGGGTGCAGCCCCAGACGATGGGTTATCAGCTGCGTTGCTTTGTGTTGTTGTGGTTGCTAATTGTTTACGCCCACCTACCAAGTGTTTTTTTTTTATCTTACCCCCCCACACCCTCTCTGACTCGCCATCACATTGAGCATTGCCTGTCGGCATCTGTAAGTCCCGTTTTGCTTGTGCCGTTAAGTGGATGATTCACTTTGATCGCTGGACATACCACTACATGCACACAGAGTGGACTGATGATAAAGATGAACCTAGAATCCATTTAAATTAACCTTTAAGTATTTTGTTGATATATCAATTTCAATGCAATTTTATTGCCGTGCCAAAATTCTAATGCACACTGGTACCAGACATTGAATTAAGTGTTGATGCACAGTGGTACCAAATAATAACACTGGCTTAATATCAGAGAGTTTTGATTAGGAACAAAATTAAACAAAGTTTTTTCTGCAATTGCTTAAATATTTTTCATATATCATACTGATTTCTATAGTTCCTAAATATAGAAAAAACATACGAAAGAAACAAATTCTATTGGTTTTTAACTTTAAGAACTATGAAAAGATTTATAAAAAGCATCTAAATATCTTCATTGTTTCGGACCGGGTGTAAAAACACATCATTAAGTGCAAGATTCGGGTTACGAAACGGTTTCTAAGGTTTAGCTTTTAGGTCGTTAAAAACTTTTGCCAATTTTTCCGATGAATATGAACAAATTGGTAGTAATTTTCGGATTCATTTTGTTAGGGAGGATGCTTCTAATCGACCAATCCATTTGTAACTTTAATTTATAGTCGCTAGACTTAAGACCGATTTCCCATGTTGCTGTTTTTGCAAATCCAGGTGGATATGGTGTACTTAAACATGAGCTAAGCAATTGCAGAAAACTTACCTGTATTTCCAAAAAACAGGAACATCAGAAAACGACCTCTTCCATAGCTTTCATGTCTTTAAATATTAACGACAGCCTCTACCTTTTCTACCCTAATATGCGTTAGAATTGAAACTTTAAAACTTGATTACTACTATTCTACTATTTTCATTTTAAATTCATAATATACCGAATTTAGGTCTGATTATAAAGTCTTATCCTGCCTAAATTATGCACAGAAAATAAAATACGTTCTTTTAGTACTGACTCAAGTAACTTTTTAAACATAACCCTTTTATAAACAGATGAGTTCTTCTTTGGGTTTAGGTTCGGGAAGACACAAGTTGAATACTCCAAAAAACACTAACCTAACCAGATTTCATGGATTCGGTTCAAAACCGACTAGCAGCCTGGGTCAAAACTGATTTTTTCGACTTTAAGCGGTAGTGGAAATGAGTTACAGGTTCGAGACAAGTTTTTTCACGCTGAAACAGACTGTGGTTTTCAAACTCCATAGCTCTAAGAATAGGTTTCACACAAAACACGCCTAAAAATTGTTCCAAAAAAATTTTAAGCTGTTTTAGGCCAAAATTCTAGACGTAGTACACCATTTCCAAAAGCAAATTCGTCTAGAACCACCACCAACCCTCAGTATAATAGTCCTCATTGCCTTTTGTAATCCATTAATCTCGATCAGAAAGAAGAGCTGAGTCGAAAGCAGTGGGCCTAAGCACACGGGACTCTCAGTTTAAGATAGTTTTAGGTTTTCCAAGTGCCGATTTCGAATCTTCTACACTATCTTTCAAATAAACTAACAAATGACAGCGCAAATTCTAAGTTTCTTTAACACATAGCAGCTATTAAGAAGATGAGAAATCGGGCCTAAATATAGGTAAAAATGCTGAAAGCTATACATACAGAAATTCTACACCAAACAAGTTGTTAACCCTATACGTAGTCGCCTCTCTTCAATTCTTGTGATTTACGGCAATGCCACGCGACTGCTTGATAGTCGTATGCGCTGAGGTGAGTTTAAGTCACAAAGAAGGAGGGTAGTTGCACTCTAGAAATCATGTCCAAATCCGTTGTATTACGACATCCAGAATGAAAATAAAGCAAAAGTCTAGTTTTAAAATCCCTATACAAGCAAGTACAGTAGAAGTTAATTCTAAAGACTATGCAAGTAGGGGAAGTATGAAAGATGACTGTTGGTCCATACGATTAATTACAAACGATTCAAAAACTTGAATAAATGCTGTCACACCTTCCAGTGAATAAAGCAGCAATGTTCACCCATAGCCCCCAGGGGCCGAAAACTTTCGGTAATTCACGCCGAATGCTTGCCGAAGTAATGCTTCAGTGAGTATCGGAGAAAGACAGAGAGCGTCAGAGAGTCTCTCTATTTGAACATCGCTGGAATAAAGACTTGAGAACTACAAGAGCGCAAAAGGCTTTAATGCTATTCAGCTCCGTTTTAAGGACCAAATCTTTGTGATTCTTTAAAGGTTAAGGTACTCAGATTGACTAAAGTAAAGTTTTGTCAAATTGCAAGATGTAAGAAGACTTTGGCATTTCTTAGATAGATGAAGAAAGCAAAGAACAGTTGAATCTAGTGTTTCCCAACCACTGTGCCAGCAATTTTGTCTGCTTGTCTGTTATTCTTATAAATTGATGTCCTTTAGCGATGCAATTTTTCAAGATTGATTTATTCTTGGCGTGTGTCTCGCTTCCACTCTGCCGTCTCTCTCTCTCTATTTGCCTCTCCCTCTCGCATTTCATTCACAAAAACTAAAGCGCGCAAAAATATAAACCTTGATAATGACATTCAACATTTTGTCTGTCGTCTGGTGGTGGTGGTGTTGGTGGCGTCAATGGGTTGGGTTCGTTCGTTCGATCGCTGGGCCGTTTGTTTGTTTGTTTTTGGGGGCACAACCTGGCAGTTATCCAACGGATTTTGTAGCGCAGTGTGGCAAAATTAGAAAATTTCGCTGGCTGCCAAAGTCAAATGTCGAGTCGTCACCTGTGCAAAATTGCATAAGTTTGTTGCTGCCGCTGTCCGCGCTGCCTGCTCCAAAGCTCTTTGCCAGCCCGAAAAAAACAACCCAAGTCGCGCCGAGCTCATTTGTTTGCGCGTCTTCGTCGAGCTACATCCAACTGCAGTGCGTTCTCGAGTGCTTCCAGCGGGTGTAAAGTGCGTTCCGGTGGCGTGTTTACTCTAATATCGCGTGTTTGGCTATAATTTCCCCTGCCCGCTAGCCCCTCGTACCTTGTTTCAGCGTGGGCGTGATGTAATTTGCAATAAAAGCAGTTAACTAACAATTGCAAACCAATATTTGGTGTATATGGAAAGTGCCTGGCCACAAAAAGTCTCAACCATGTGCTAATTTCACATAATATTTACACAAATCGTTGGCAGTTATTATCCTCAGAGCAGCCGGAGCAGCAGCAGCAGCGTCAGCGGTAGTAGGGCCATAGTCGATTTATTGTTTGTTGTTGTTACAAAATGTTTATTTATTTACTGGAATTTTTTTTTTGACTCATTGTCTGCATCCAAAAGTGAAAGAAATTACAAAATGTTTGTTTAGAAATTTGCAACTGGCACAATCGGCAGATTTATGTAATGGAAATATCGAAAATTAATAAACAAAAGTGCAAATCTTTGGTTGAAATAATTAATGTTAATTGTGGAATAGTTTTGCGTTTAAGCCGCTCTCAGTATGAAGTCGACTCGGGTATTTAGGTTTAGGCAGACCACTCCGAACCGAACCTATATCCCTTGGTAAATGCTGAACCAAACCGAAGTTTGCATATCAAAAAGGTTCGGCTTGGTGTTTCTGATCAACAATATAGCTGTCATACGACAGCATTTCTTTCCAAGGAACGAAATGAGTGCTTCTTCGACACATTAGTCACTCTCCAACTAAGTTGAACCAAAACCAGTGCCTTATTTTCTAGAGATTGCTACATATTCCGCTTCTAACCAGGATAAATGAAAGCTACTAGGGTAACTACAACTTTAACATTCCTGATAAAGGTATAATAAATCAGTTCATAACCAAATAATCGACTTGTCGAGCTGTTTGATAATAAGCTAAGCAAATATTGGTCTTTAAAAATTTTGCGCAAACTTTCCACTTTCGCTAATAATTTGCTTTAGTGTTCACACTGTAAGGGGCAAATTTTATTTCACATTGTAGAATGAGTTGTTGGCGTATCAAATTTGCCGTGTTTTTAATATCACTTGTAAACAAATTTGCACAAATAGGCAAATATTTATTTTAATTTATTTTAAAAATAGACAAAGTATAATTTGTTAATGTTTGTGCAAACTTTTAGAAATACTTGCGCAAATTACAAGTTTGCCGTATTTGCTCTCATAATTTGCTTGTAATATTAAACTTGCAAACAAGCAAACAAATTTGCACAAATAGGCAAATATTTGTTTCAATTTATTGCTCTACAAAAATAGGCAAAGTATAATTTGTTAATGTTTGTGCAAACTTTTAGAAATATTTGCGCAAATTACAGAAAAATTAACTATTTATCTGTTTCAAAGTTTGGACAAGTAGGATTTTCATCGCAGAACACGAATTTGGCCTCCAAAAGTGCACATCACGTAGAGATTCTGAGAAAAATGGTCTCAAAAAGCCCTGTTTTGCCACTTTTTCAATTACCGAGGTGCCAAAAGTCTCTTTTTAGACTTAAACAAAAGTTTGTACATTGAAAAAACCTTGAATCAAACTCAATTTTTCTTATCGGAGCATTCATTATCATTTCATAACCATATCCAAGCTCGGCATTCCACGTTTTTGAAAAGAATCGGAGCATTAATCAAGCTGTGGCACAAGAAATCCACGTACATAAGATTAGGCTATTTAAAAGATAGCGCAATGGTTGAGTAGATCTTTCAAAATACCTAGAATAAATGGGGGGTACTGGGTAAAGTTTTTATAACTTCTTTAGCTGTATACTTTCTTCTCATCAAATATATGTCCTAATTTTATCTAAGCTTCCGTAAACGAAGCTTTAAACCAAAACCTTAGGATTGAAAAGTAAAAGTAGTGAACCTTTGACTTAACAATGAGTTTGAACCCGCGGATTGAACCTTTTCCAGAATTATAGAGGTTGGCCGCCTTAATATATGGTAGATGATTCCCGAAATGAACCTTTTCAATGTCGTCACAAATATCGATATAGATATTATTGAAATATAATATATGAACTCTATCGAAGTGTGAGCCATTTTTTTAATAACCTTGCAAAGGGTATTATAATTTTGCCAAGAAGTTTGCAACGCATAGAAATACTATATATATACTATATATATTCTTGATCAGGGTGACAAGCGGGGTCGATTGAGCTTTGTCCGTCCGTCTGACTGTCTGTTTCCAGGCGAACAAATCTCGCAGTTTTGAAGCTATCGAGGTGAAATTTTGCACAAAGTCTTCTTTTTGTCGGAACCGACCAGATCAGATGACTATATCTCACAGCTCCCATAGGAACAATCGGTCGGAAAACTAGTTTTAGTATGAAAAACTTTTTTCTTTGCAATAGAAAAGTCTCCAAACTTTGTACTCAAAGGTTTTCTATGCTCTTTTATTAATTTTCCAAGTTTGATGAAAATCGGACAACTATATGGTATAGCTGCCATACAAAAGATAGGTCAGAAAAACAGTCTTAGTTAGAAAAACTTTTTTGTTTTTGATGGTAGCAATCTGCAATTTTGTATTTGCTTGTTTTACATGCTTTCACCCAATTCTACAGAGTTTTGTCCAAAACGTATGACTATATCATATAGCTTCCATATGAACGATCGGTCGGAAATTGGGTTGTTGTGGTGCAAAAATTATTTTTGAAAATATTTAAGCGAGCACATGCAAGGGTATAAAAACTTCGGCACAAACGAAGTTAGCTTAGCTTTCTCGTTTCTACACTTGTAAAGGGTACTCTTATCTTGCTCTAAAGTTGGCAACTGATAGAAATATTAATTTCTGACCACATTGACTAAAGATATTCCTGGTCAGTTTGATAACTTGGCTATTCAGAATATGTGTACACTTTAAGGGGTCGAAGATACTTCCTTCTTCTGGTTGTTACCTACCTTTGCACAAACTTAATATACTCTGTGTACCTACGCTGCAGAGTACCAAAACTTTATCACAAAATTAAAAGAACGAACTTTTGTATTTCAAATTGGGTTAAGGACATGCTGCTAGCCCAGCGTCTATCGACCTTCAGTTTTGGCCACATGCTGTTCAGCAAACACAAAAACTACTCTAAGGGACGGAAAGTTTTTCTCGAACCATTTAACACATGCTGTGTTTGGCACCTCCCACCCGTTGTACTAATTTAAGCTAACTAGGTACCATAACAAAAGCTAATCAGCTGGAGAACAACAACAGCGACTGACAGCCAACGACACTCACTTAGCTTAATCAGATCATCGGTTTGGTACCACATGTCGTATGAGCAACACCTTCTCTCTCCCTCTCTCCCTCGCAGCTGATTATTGTTTTCAATTCGCCGCAGGCAACAGCTGTTTAGACGCGCGCGCCAGCTCGCTCTCTCCGCGCTCTGTCAAATGGTTAATCATAATTTTAAATAGACAATTATACTTTGTTTTGATTTTGTGCTTTCAATTTGCGAGCGTGCGCGAGTTGCTCAGTTTTTGGATTTTGTATTTGTATTCCTCTTTTTTTTGTTGTTGTTGTTATTACTGATTGCTGCTGCTGTCGCTCTGTTCATTTGCCGCCGCCGCTGCTTAGCACTTTTTCGGTTCGTTTTCGCCGCAGTCGAAATTCGTCGTCGTCGTTGTCGGTGTTTGGTGCCTCGCTTTTTGCATTTAAAATACTTATTTGTTTTTGAGAAATTTGTATTTTGAGTTGTTCTCTTCTATAGAAAACTACCAAAATATATATACAACAAGCATACATATACATATACTTATTATAATCGGTTACTTTTAAACTAGTGCCTCCAACCAATAAACAAATTAAAAAAGAGTTTAATGCTGAGCTCATTATTTCTAGCTAATTAGCATAAAACACAAATCTTCCGAAACGAAAGAATATTCCTTAGTGTTAATCTCCAAATACAAATACGTTTGATTTGATGTCGAACAACACGACCCAGTGACACATTTTATTGGGGTCTGTGGTTTTCTTATCAATTTTAACCAAAATTCCAATTAAAACAGCGCCAACTTATTAAACAAATAACACAAAATAAACAAAAGTGAATACAAAATCACGTGCCTTAATAATTACAACACTTTAACGGAATCTCACCTCACCTCGTCTCAAGCCCCAGAGAGGTTTCTAATTGCCTAGCCTAGCGAATTGTAGTTCTCCCAGGCTCACAAAGTTTAATTTTGTATTTGAAACAATTGGGATTCCACCTACGCCTGGTTGTCATTTTCCTAGCTGTGATTATTTTACAAATTTATGCGCCAGTTTCATGTTATGGAACTTTCACTGGACACCAAAAAAACTAAAAGGTGAGCTCTCTAAATAACTAAAGATTAATTCTTTAATTAGTTTTGTGTTTAGTGTGTATGAGTTCAGAAAAACAATAAGATCATATTAAGTAGTCAAAGAAAACTACAAAAAGTACTGCTTCAGTGCAGGCGAGAATACGGTCTCAAAATTTTAACGTTAAACATTATTTTGTACAGCAGGCAAAGGCCTGTTTTACATCAAGGAATATGGCAACCTTATACTCCTTTGCTTCGAATCCTTCCAGTTTGATGTTTACAACTCAATAGAGCTGCTCTGGGGTACCAAACTGGAATGGTGGCATTCCTTTTTTGATTCTGCGGCGCATGTACCCAAAATTTTGAACAACCTTATTGGTCTGCTATAGTGTTAGAGAGCTAGTTTGCGACTTTGAAATGTAGTTGATCATGTTGATGGGAGCTTTTTTTCCAATTCTGCGGAAAATGTATAATTCTTAGGAGTGCATTATATAACAATACCATAAACATAAACAGTAGCGCCTTGTTGATCAGAATCTTTAGGGTGCTGTTATCCAGCAAGTCCTCACCAGGAGCTTTGGAGTTTTTCTCGCCTTTATTGATTTTTGTGTTACTTATCTCGAGCATAACCCATCTGGCCTTAAAGAGCAAAGCTTTCAAATGGCATAGTTCTGGCTTGTTCCATGTAAACCAGGTATTATTTTGCTTAAGAATGGCAAGTATCCTTCTTACACTGTTGCAGAACCTTCTGTACTCAACCTTCTCTACTCAATTCAAGCTTTTGAGGCTTGGCGCATTCCATTCCATGCCATTCCATTCGTATTCAGTGCAAGGCTTGCAAGATTGTGCGTTCGAGTCCCAGACAAGACGACAAAAGGTTTAAATAAACCAAAACTACACAGAGAAAAAACAAGAAAGAAAGTCGGTCAAGCCCGACTATAACATACTCTGTACCAAGAAATTTTGTCTTTTGATCATAACTCGAAAACCGTTCATCCGATCTTCTTCATTCCTTTGGCGGATCGATAAGTTATTCTAATAACTAAATATGTCCAGAAGGAACAAGCCATCTATCTTCAAAACTGTGGGAGATATGACGTTTTTTCTAAATTGCGGGGGCGGGAGGGGGCGTGGCCAAAATTGAAAATAAATTTGATCTGCCTGCAGACATAAGAAGCATATGTCCCATACACGTCAAACCTCTATCTCTTACCATCTCTGAGATCTGTGCGTTCATACGGACAGACGGACAGACGGACATGGCTATATCGACTCGGCTGTTGATGCTGATCAAGAATATATATACTTTATGGGGTCGGAGATGCTTCCTTCTGGATGTTACATACTTTTGCACAAACTTATAATACTCTATGTACCTACGGTACAGAGTATAATTATTTTAAAATATCTATTGGATTCTTTCGCGTATCTAATTGGACTGCATATGTATTTAAAGTTCTTTTAATCAACCAACGAAGTAGGAAATCTTTCAAAGAATATGAAATGGGATCATCTTTTGGATGATTTTCAGCACAGTTGGATGTTTGAAAGGGTAGTAAACATATCCAGCCGAGAGGCTTGCATGCTTCCATTTTGGCACAAGGAAAAAGTGACAGTTACACGCCTAATCGATTCTAGTGAAGCCTTTCCATGGCTTCTGACAATAACTTATATAAGTTATGACTGGGTTGTGTAAAAATTATTAAAAAAAACACCTTTTCTAGGTGATCCAAATAAATCCCAAATAGCACGATTATAAATCAGAAATCGTCGAGGCTTGTTAAAATTCGATTTATGAAGAATTTGTAAAAGCATTTGAAAAGCTGTAACTGAATTTTCAAAATAAATTGGATAGCAAAAGAGATTTTCCATATTTTAAAGTCAAATACAAACAAGACACCCGTTTGAAACAAGAAAAGGGTTTGAAAAACCCATTATGCAGAATTATTCTACAGATTCGCGAAAATTTTAGCACGTTTTCTGTTCTACCAATTCTATAAACTACACTAAAAAGAGAGCTTAGGTAAGAGTCGGGCCTGCTCGACCTCAATACACCCGTTACTCAGTGAGAGAAGTCTTAAATAACCATTAATTATGTTAATTAACATAGCATTAACATTAATGTTAACTTATAAACATTTTGCAAACAGACAACGCTTGCTAACGATCACAAATATATCAAAAGGGTCAAAGTTCGTGCTTAAAAATTCTGTCAAAATAGTTATAAATTGATTCATGGTCCTTGTTTCCGTATCAGTCAGGCGATAAGCCCTCACCGCTGTCAATAAATTATTTTATGTACTTATAAATCGCACAAACGGCTTAAATTGTTCTTTGTTTAGTACTTATCAGTTTGTATCAAACTTTGAGTGAGTTTCGTCGAAGCATTTTTCCGCATTGTTTGTTTTTCTTTGGGTAATTTCCCTCGCCACCTCTTGAACGGTTTCTTTCGTGATTTCCCCCATAAATATAAAGAAGCCTCATTTTAACAAATACTTGAAATTTTCAACATCGAAATAAAAAAATCAGCTAAAAATATTTTCCACTTTGTTTGCCACATTTGCTGTTGCACTTTTGTGGATTTATGTTTGTTGGCGAGAGATTCGTGTTCGTCGCGCGTCTTTCAAACGTTGTTTGGATGACACCATCCAAAGAGCTTTTTCCATGCGCATAAAATAAGAATTTTCGTTCGTTGAAGATTCTCGTTTGGTTGAGCGTGTTAATACGTTATTAATAATACGAAAGTGAATCTGTAATTGGCCAGTTTGTGTGCTTGTTTGTATTTTGGTCTTTAGAAATGTTTTTCTGCGCATTTTCTTTTGGCCCGCCCGCTTGTGTGTGTTTAGATAAATGTCGAAAATGTTTAGTTTCCATCAAATTAATGCACACTTTTATGACATTTGAATCCATTTGGTTTTCGTAGACCATTTGCACAACATTTCATTTGCAGCGTACACAAATCTCCATTGCCTTGCACTTCAACTTTATCAATTATGCAGGAACTTAAGTAAAATCGTTACCCCTGACCTTTTCTCTCCTTGGCCTTTTAGCGTCAGCTGACTACTTCGTGGTCATATTCTCACAAGCCATATCGTTTACCTTTTTGTTCCAACATTTATTATTTAGATTACTTGTACGTTTTGTCATGCCCCAGCTTGATGGGGCAAAGGGTCAACACGTTGTTCAGGAATTGTAATTGAAAGAACAACAACAGTCACATTGCAAATCGATTGAAGGCATTACGAGTTTGTGGTATAATAGAACATCCAGTCGATTATCTATTAATACTTGGAAATTGGATTGAGCGAGATGTCCTGTATTGCTTTGGTATTCCAATTCTATGGAAATTGAATGTTTTAAAGTTTCTTAAAACTGCAGACCTTTTCAAATTGCATGTCATCCGAAATTTTCATCAAGATCGATGTTGGATTCGCAAAATTTCTAGTTCATAATTCAAAAAAGAAATGGCTTTATAAGATCATTGAAAAGGCTTTTATTTGTAGGGAAGAGGTGTAGTGGTGAGACCTGCCCAGCCATGGGATTGGTTGGAACCATGGTTTCTATACCCTTTGTAACGCATAGAAAGAAGCATTTCCGACCACAAAAAGTATATATATTCTTGATCCGAATGACGATCCGAGTCGATTTAGCCTTGTCCGTCTGTTTCTAAGCTATCTTCTCCCTCAGTTTTAAAGCTATCGTGACCAAACTTTGCCCGAAGTCTTCTGGTACAAATACGCTGCACATTTGTCGAAACCGGCCGGATCGGTTGACTGTAACATATAGCTGCCATAGGAACGATCGATCGAAAAATTTTTGTTTTTAATGCAAACGTCTCCAAACTCCGTATTTACTAGTTTTTAATGATTCTCCATAATTCTGACAAATTTGGTCGAAATCGGATATCTATAAAGTATAGCTGTCATAAAAAAGAAAGGTTAGAAAAATAGTCTTAGAAGGAAAAACTTTTTTGTTTTCAAAGTAAACCTCTTTAAAATTGATATTATATTGATTTTATAAGCTTTCACACAATTCTTCAAAGTTTTGTCCAAATCGGATGACTATAGGATATAGCTGCTGTAGGAGCGATCGGTCGAGAAACTAGTTTAAGTGAGGAAAACATTTTGTTTTCAAACAAAACGCCTCCAAACATTGTATTTTTTAGTTTGCTATGCTTTCCCACGATTCCACTAAGTTTGGTCGATATCGGGCATCTATATAGTATAGCTGCCATAGAAAAGTAAGGTTAGAAAAATAATCGTAGTAAGAAAAACTTTTTTGTTTTCAATCTAAACCTCTTTAAAATTGGCATATATTGATTTTATAAGCTTTCACACAATTCTTCAAAGTATTATCCAAATCGGATGACTATAGGATAAAGCTGCCATAGGAGCGATCGGTTGAGAAACTAGTTTTAGTGGGAAAAACTTTTTTGTTTTCAAACAAAACGCCTCCAAACTTTATATTTTTTAGTTTGCTATGCTTTCCCATGATTTCACTAAGTTTGGTCGATATCGGACATCTATATGGAATAGCTGCCATAGCAAAGTAGAGGTTAGAAAAGTATTTACTTGTTTGGTTTCAGTGGAAATGTCCTTCAAATTAGTTAGATAACCGTGCTGCAAGGGTATACCAACTTCGGACGAGCCGAAGTTACCTTTCCCCTAAAGTTTTCGGTAAAATTCGAATGGGTTTTCCCTTTCCAAAAATAATGTAAACAAAGGAATTTCGTTTGAACTCTTATCAAAACACAGCAACGAACATGAAATCAGATTCGAAATTGAAACAGTTTCAAGCATTGTAATATGTTATTTTGCATATGACAAACATGGATGGTTCCTATCTGCCTACATATATCTAACTATAAACAATAACTATCAATCAGGCCATATGGTGAAAATGATAACAAAGTTTTCGAGAATTATTATTTTTTTTTTGCTGTCGTTTTTTGCCAATTAAGATATAAACAAACAAAATAAACGCAGACCAGAGTCCAGAGTCATAAAGGGCAAAGTGAGGGAGTGCCCCCCAAACACAAACACACACATATATGATAATGATGATGATGTTGATGATGTATTCTATTTACAGATTTCATTTTATAGGCGTGTCCTAGAACCAAACTTCCAAAGTTGGGTAACAGCAAATCAAACTTCAAGTTCATAATTTATTTCACACTCGTTGATGAGCTAAGCTAATTTCTAGTATGAATCATTTGTAGACACATTACTTACCACCATTTATGTAGTTAGATAAGGAGGAGCCATTTACTTACAACAAATTCTCACTCTCGTATCTCTTTCCCTCCACAGGCACAAATCAAAACCCAAATGAGCAACAGGTGAGCGATTCTGCCACAGTTGCCAGTGTCGCTGCCGGCTCATCGCCCGCCAGTGTCAGTCCGGCTGCGGGTGCCACACCCACTAAAAGCCCACAGCGACATGCTTTCGCGGAAGATGGTTATCAGACCACTTTGCCTGGTGCCGGGGGCGATAATACCGATAACACCGATACGCCAGCGGCGGACACTATCAACGGATCGCCCGGCCAACGTCATTCCATAAATTCAGCAGCTGAATATACCTCAACACCCAAATCCAGTCAGCGCAATGGTGTGGGTCAAAACAACAGTGGGACAACATCGCCCATAAATTATCAACTACCCGGGGATGAGTATCCCTACAGCATAGAGAATGAGTCACAGCAGCAGCAGCCAACCTCAGTGACTAACCAGGTGGAGCCAACGGCTGCCATTAGCTCAGGCCCCGCTCTTACCTACAGCGCTCCAGTCAATCGACAGAGTTACGCCTCGCCGCCCGCCTTGATCATACCGCAGCGTCAATCCCTTTTGCCCTGGGGTACCCATTCGAGGAGTTCGATTATCAACGTCTTGCCCAGCTACACACAAGCCGAGATGCATGCCCTGGCTGCCAGTGTGGCCAGCGTGGAGCTGTCGGCTCCACGTCCGGGTGAAATTGTTATGAGGAATCTCTTCAGTGATTTCACTGCCCAGGCGGAGAAGAAAATCGAACTGGTGATGCTGGAGAGTGCCGACAAGAATTTGTCCAAGCTGCTGCAACGTGGTGAGGATCAGCAGTTCGATCAACTGCTGTCCGCCTTGGGCTCAGTGGCGGAGCATTGTCTGCCCTCGCTGTTGCACACTCTACTGGCCTGGCATCGTCGTCAACTTTCGGATATGGAGATTAAAAGTGATCTCAAGAAACCCACAACCGGTGGCAACAACTCTCAGGGATCCAATCAGCCCAAACCCGCCGTGGACTTGGACTTTCAGCTGCAGCGTCGTGAGGCCGCTGTGGAGTTTATCTTTTGTTTGGCTCTGATTGAGATACTCAAACAGTTACCCTTCCATCCGGGACATGAGGATCTGGTGCGCAGCATTGAGAATCTGGCTTTCAAGCACTTCAAGTACAAGGATGGACTACAGAATAATCCCAATGCACATAACATACACATGATAGCGGATCTGTATGCCGAGGTTATAGGTGTATTGGCCCAGAGTCGATTTGCTTCGGTGCGTAAGCGTTTCATGAGTGAGCTGAAGGAGCTGCGTGGCAAGGAGGTCTCACCCACGACCACACAGAGCATCATTAGCCTGCTGATGGGCATGAAGTTCTTTCGCGTCAAAATGGTGCCCATTGAGGAGTTTGAGGCTTCGTTTCAGTTTATGCACGAGTGTGGTCAATACTTTCTGGAGGTGAAGGATAAGGATATTAAGCATGCCTTGGCTGGCCTGTTTGTGGAGATTCTAGTGCCGGTGGCTGCGGTGAGTGGGTCTTTAAAGTGATTGCAATTTAAGTTTAAGGAACAAACAAATTCCATAACGTTTTGCCTATTATGAAAGGACATTTAAGGTCAAAATAATTGATAAATGTTTACAAAACTAGCCTAAAATTAAGTTTTTTGCCCACAAAAGCATCAGCTTCATATACAAATTCACTAAATTTCCGCCAAAAAGTTCTTGTAGTGCCAATAATACCCAAGCTGCTCTCTGTAGTCGCTCTCTCCCTCTCTCTTTTGACATTACAAGAACAATTCTACGGCGTTTGCCGTCACCGTTACAGGGGCCGAAGATTTTCGGTAATTCACGCCGAATGCTTGCCGAAGTAATGCTTCAGTGAGTGTCGGAGAGAGATAGAGAGCGTCAGAGAGCCTCTCTTCTTGAACATCACTGGTCTTAGCACTGTGTGTGCTGTAAGCGTGCGGCTGCCACACGAAGCAGTAGGTGTTTGAAAGAATAAACCCTTGAAATAGCTAACTTCTTGGGTGGAGCCATGTACCTTGAAGATGCTTGATCTAGCAAGATTTATTTGTTCTCTTAACCTTTCCAAACCTTCTAAAACATTTTCCATTGATTGCCTACAATTTATCTTCCATTTGCAGGCTGTCAAGAACGAGGTGAATGTGCCCTGTGTGAAGAATTTTGTGGAGCTTTTGTATGTGCAGACTTTGGATGCTTCTACCAAATCCAAGCATCGCTTGGCTCTGTTTCCTTTGGTCACCTGCCTGTTGTGTGTCTCGCAAAAGACCTTTTTTCTCACCAATTGGCATTACTTTCTGGCCATGTGTTTGAGTAATCTGAAGAATCGTGATGCCAAAATGAGTCGCGTGGCCTTGGAATCGCTCTATCGCTTACTCTGGGTTTATATGATTCGCATCAAATGTGAATCCAATTCGGCCACACATTCGCGTCTGCAGAGTATAGTGAATTCCCTGTTTCCCAAGTGAGTATAGTTTCATTTTTTCGCGTTCTATTTACTAATTTCTCTCATGTTATGCAGAGGTTCCAAGGGCGTTGTTCCGCGAGATACTCCACTCAACATCTTTGTCAAAATCATCCAATTCATTGCCCAAGAACGTTTGGACTTTGCCATGCGTGAGATAGTCTACGATTTACTTTGCGTGGGTCGTTCCATCAAATTGATACTCAATCCGGAACGCATGAGCATTGGCTTGAGAGCTTTCCTGGTGGTGGCTGACTCGCTGCAGCAGAAAGACGGTGAACCACCCATGCCACGCACTGTACCCGTGCTGCCCTCGGGCAATACGTTGCGGGTGAAGAAGACCTACATTAATAAAATGCTCACCGATGACACGGCCAGGAGTATAGGCATGTCCACCTACTTTCCGCATGTACGCCGAGTTTTTGTGGACATATTGCGTGCCCTTGATGTGCATTACGGACGCCCACTGATGATGACCAATACCCAGAACCAGAACAAAGAACCGGATGAAATGCTGTCCGGTGAACGGAAGCCGCGCATTGATCTCTTTCGCACTTGTGTGGCTGCCGTGCCCCGCTTAATACCCGATACAATGACCGCCCAGGAGCTGGTGGATCTATTGTCGCGCCTGACCGTCCATATGGACGAGGAGTTGCGCATACTGACGCATCAATCGCTGCAGACGCTGGTCATAGATTTCCCGGATTGGCGTCAGGATGTCGTGCACGGTTACACACAGTTTCTGGTGCGCGATGTCACCGACACCTATCCGCAATTATTGGAGAACTGCACGCGCATCTTGTTTGTGTTCCTCAACATTTGGCGCTGTGCGATTAATGTGAACGGCACGGCAGTTAGTGCCACCAGCGGTGGAGGAGTTGCCAGTGTGGTCAGTCCAGTGCAGCCCAAGCAAATGGGAGCCGGCACCGTACAGGCGACGCCCGCTGCTACAGTTGCGACCTCTCCGCCGTTGGCGGTTAGTAAGGATACCACCAGCAGCCAGCTGTCCAAGCAGCAGCATCTGAATACGGCTAGCAGCGCTGCCTCCAGCATCACTACCTCCAGTGGCATGTCCAGCATCACCCAGCACACTGTACTCAACATGGCCTCAGATGTGACCAAAAAGAATGAGATTCCGCTGGTTACCACGCTGCATTTTGTGGAAGGCTTTGCTCTGGTTTTGCTATGCAACTATCGTCCGTATTTGCGTAAGCTGGCCGCCATGATACTCAAAGAGGTCAAGAATCTAATGCGAGCACTGGGTATACCCGAAACTGAGCCGCCTCTAATCGATGTCATGGATCGTTGTGTGCCACAAATAGTGGAGAAATGCCTACCCCTGTTGCCGCAAACAGAGAAGACAGCAATTCTGAATGCCAACTGCATTGATTTGCAGTGGATAGCCGAGCGTAGCAGTGGGGTATGGCTGGCTGGGTTAACAGAGGGTGAGATTACCAATCCCGATCTTGAATCAATGATCTTTACTCATTATTTGTATGCTTTGCTTTCAGATAACTCCAAATCATCCACATCGACTTTAAATCTATCACAATCCAGCTCAACGGCTGCTGCCTCAGCCATTGCGGCCAGTTCACCACAGCCTCAGTTTGATCCTTGGGCCACATGTCTGTTTGGTCTGCTGGAACGTCAGCGTATTTTGCAACAATGCCCCTCGGCTGTGGCTCAGGCCTGGCCCATTTGCTATGCACGCCTTAATGCACTCTTCAGTGTCATTGATCCCACGTAAGTGAAAGTGATGCTGCTTGGTTTGGTGGTAGTTTTGATTTTTATAAAGGAATCTCTTTAGTCCGCGCAAAGCTTTTGCTCTCCTCTCTTTAAAAATATCACCTTAAAGCTTTACTTGTTATGAAAAGGAGCTTGTGCCAGTATTCTTAATACTGGACCTTTTTAGAACACTCAAAGGATTTAAGTGTTCAGCAACAGAGCTTAATATAACCCGCTGTCATAGGATTTTCAGTTTTCATAATTCGAAAGGTCAATGTCGATAAAGATCGACAATTAAGAGACATTGTTCTAGGGAACTCATGCCAATCAAGCTCACAGTATTGCATTCCCAATTGCTAAGACGGTTCCAAAACCTAGGTTAGGTGAGCATTGAAAACCTCGATATGTTTTGTTAGCTTAAGGTTGGAAAGGTGAATAGGTTATTGGAAAGACATGACTACGAGAAATCGGTCCTAAGTTATGTCTCAGCAGCAGCTATCTGGAAGATTAGAAACCGGAAATGAATTTAAAAAGAAAATACAATTAAAAATAATCTTCATAGAAAGTATTTATATGTGCATTTGGCATGTATTAATATGGCTAATGTTAATCTGGTGATAGTTTTGGCAATCCATATTGTTTCCATTATTCATAAAAACTAACTTTAGTCGAGATTTCATGGAATCAAATAGTGAATTAAGGATAGATATATGTATTCAATTGCCAACCTAAGTTGTCTAGCTGTCTCAAACTGTCTCCCATTCTTGAAAACTTTGTCAGAGAGGATAGCCCAGAGGCTCTCAACGAGATCATGCTGGAAAGTTTTCAGTCTTTATAGAAGTGTTTAGTACCCAATGCACGATGCATTGAAATATTGAATAGTCTAGACAGCAATCTCTATTATTTCGATGTCCAGGAGACTTATACAAAGACATAGAACACTAAGATGAGTAACGGCCACTTGTATGTCCGCTGTCAAGGGTGATATTTCAATGTGGACCTTCGATTTTATATTAGTATGCTGTGGGTGTGCTAACTCTGGCGAACAAACTTTGCTCACAGACAGCATACCAATGAAAAATCGAAGGTTCACGTTGGAAATAATAAATCTGTGCACACAGACAGCTCACCAATGTAATATCGAAGGTCCACGTTGCAAATTTCGTTTTAACTTTCCCTGCCAAATCAAATCATTTAGAATGTTTTTTCTCTTACATTTTTTCTTACTATTTTAGTCTAATCTCCATTTTATACACCTCTTTTCCCCCCTCCTTCTTCTTTTTCTTAGCCCTGTTAGCGACAATCGCGCCTCATTGCTGCGCAGCTCGGCGCCCACCAAGAAAGTGCCCACCGAAAGTCAAAAGGATTCCTATTTACGTTTATGGCGCAATCAGGTGGCCTGTGCCATGCGTTTGGTACCCCAAATACCGAGTGTAGCTGTGCGCTGTGCTTCGCCTGATTTAAGTCTTAGGTAAGTTGTCTCAAAACAAATAACATGAACTTGCATTATCAACTGTCGCCCCCCCCCCCAAGACCAACGAATCACATCATTATGTTTGTTTGATTAACATTTCGCATTCAATTACATTGGTCCAGTCCATTCCTTTGTGTGGGATTACCTTTCAAATGTCGCATGTGCAAATCGAAATTTCAATTAAAATTAGTTTTTACCTGAAATGTTTTCAGTGCCATGACAGTTTGTTGTTGTGTTCATGTTGTGTATTTGTGCTTTTGGTGTTTATTTGGTTATAATTCGTCCTCATGCGGCTTTAGTGTGTGTAATCATGGAAGTCTGCAATACATGCACACGTGTCAATACCACTCTCAACTGCATCATCAGCTTCCATCAAAGAAATAGATGTGTAGAGCAGAAACCTAGTGTAAAGTTGGTTAGCTGTTTTGAAGATGATTTGACCTCAGCAGATTATTATTATTATTGCCTGTTATTTGTCCAATTTATGCATTTGATTAGCAATAGTTTATTGTTGACCCACACAATTGTTCATTATAACATGCATTTCATGCGAAATTAGCATAATGTTGTGGTACACTTTCTATATGTGTGTAATGTGGCGCTTAAACAAACAAAAACCTGAAATGTGTATAGGTTAGATTTATTGTTATAAGGAGTTTATAATTAGCAGATTGAAAGGAGTTTAATTTAATGAGATAATAGTCAGTTCGATGAATATGCTTAGTAAAATTACTTTAGTACTTTTTTTTTTATTTGATTTCGTATTAATCTAACTAATTGACAAAGAATTTAGTTGTTGATTGCATGTGACCCATTGGGTTCGAGGTGAATGATAATCCGTTTCGATTGGCATGCACATAATTGGACTAGAATTGATTTTTTTTATGGCAAAACAAAACCAACAATTGATTTAGTAAGTTTAATCCGGTTCAACTGGCACTTAATACAATTTGGTGATGTCATTCGAAAGTAAAGTTGGAAATTGGTATTACGCTTTTAATAACCTGCATTTTTTTTGTGCTGGTTTATTGTTAGATAAAGGAATTCCAATTAAACAGTTTCACAGGCTTTTGCTCTAGCGAAGCTCTCTAAAAACTCTCTTCCTGTTCAAGTTAAACAAATTCTTAAATTTGATCTGCTGTTTGAAGAGTCTCGCGGAATAATCTTTTTTATGGACCCTTGTGTTCTGCTTACAGTTTAATGATTTCATCACAAACCAAAAACTATACAAATTTTCGACTTGTTTTTACAGAATATTTATAACCGATATTTCTTGAAATTGGTAAAGCACCTAAAATTTGTGAAGCAAAGAGTAAATATTGATAAACAAAAAAGTTAAGGGAGGTTAATATTATGAATAGAAGGCGATCAGAAACTAGAACTGGTTCGGTTCAGTGGTTCATAGAGTTTTTGAAATGCAGGATAATTCAGTTTAATTCAATTTAATAAAAGCCTATTAACGTTTTGACCGAATATCCTTTTCTTTCTCTTTTCCGAATATTCGAAAATTAGGCAGTTCCAATCAGATCTGCAAACTTAATCGAACCCGTCCGACTTTTATATTACAGTGAACCAAAGTTCTTTAGAAATGAAAGATGAACCCGAAACTGTTTTGGTCCTCTCTAGTGACTTCATCTGTTATCTGTTTGGTTTAGACCGACGGAGTCTTAAAATGGTCCAAAAATTGTAACAATAAACCTAGTATAGCATATAGAACTACTTACAAAATCCCCACTCATAATAGCATCCGCTTTTAAGATCCTTGGCTCCAAAACTTTTTCAATGATTCACACAAGCAAGAGCTTAAGATTACACTGGAGTAATATTTTTCTACATAAAATTCGAAATAGAATTTTTGTAAAGTGTTAATAGCAGAGCTCGCAAACAAGTTTTAACACTTTTTTAAATGCGACCCCTCTAAGAGAAAAACAGAATCAAACGCAGCCCAAACGCTCTCTCACAGAACGAAACACTTATTCTCTCTCCACTTCTGTTTTCTGTTACGTGTTTTCGGTTGAGCAAATCAAACGAGTCGGCCTGCCGAAGACCACTGACAGAAACACTTTTGAGCGAGTGCTCATCAGAAAACTGTCAGCAAAACGGTCAGTGAAAGACACGAGAGAAACTGATACTAAAAAATGTGTCTTTGCTCTGAGCAAAACAGATTTGAGCATAAACAGATCTGAAGGTGTCTTTCGCTCCCTCTTTTCGTTATGTCCGTAACCAAACTGTTTTTTGCCGACACTAGGAAAGTGTTGAGAGTTACTTGCGAGCTCTGGTTAATAGTGTTCCACAAACCAAAAAAGCCTTAAAACGCTTCATAAGTATAATGAACCGATATGCTTTTAAATCGGCTTGAAAAGACATACCTCCAAGCAGTTGATGGTATGGCAGTAAGCAAAACGTTTTAGTTCTAAGATGGCCCTTAATTTCAGCCTATGTCAACTCTTCAAGCACATAATTGAGTATATCGAAACTGTAGGAAAAGTTATATTTTCCGACTTAATCATTTATTTTTTCAAGGATTGCCCTTAATTCCATCGAATCTGAACCATTTAAGCCCTAACTTAAGTCTAACATTCATAAATGTTAACTTTTGAGGGTAAGGAAGTTTAAAAAAAAAACAAAATTTAGGTTTCCGATTCTATTTTAAGTTACATAAAGTTGTGTCCGTTTGGTTGGAAGTTCGAACAGAACATAAAAAATTTGTTCTGGTTTTTAGAGGTTCCAAATCTTTAGGTTTTAATTTAGACCAAGTCTAGTTAGATTAGCTGATCTCTAAAACATACCAAACAGCATTTTAGATTCTCTTTTAATCATCCATTAGAGCTGAAAATTATCAAAATGACATTTTTTCATATCATTTGGATGATTTGCAGCTCTGTTAGATGATTTAAAGCATATTTAAGATATATACAGTCCAAATGGCTACGGCAAATTATTCAATGGATGTTTTTTAATATCTTTTTCTTCTCTCTGTGTAGGTTTTATAGTCGGGCTCGATCGGACGTTCTTACTTGTATTATAAAAAACCACAGGGTTGCCATTATTGTTGTTGTCCATTACTATTTTTGATCCATAATATACAGGATAGGGTATACAATTTGTTAATAAAGCTTCCCAGTAATGTTAAAAGGCTTCGACAATTGTGTTAATGGTGCAAAATGGCCCCGCCCCCCTCTTTCTTTTGTTGGCAAATCTTTTACCGCAAGCCATCAAAAATAGAAAGCAAATCAAGTTAAGGCTATTTGTATATATTAATCCAAAATCAATTGCCATTTAATGTGAAGGGCCTGAATTCGATGCCCAATAAGCCGCCGCATTCATTTCGACACATTACACATTGTATTTTGTCATTAACTCTAATTAGTTGTGCATTAAATTTAATTGAATTATAATCTAAATGTGCCATCCAACTCATACTCATCGCATCGCATCGCATCGCTTTGCATCGTTGTGCAAATTTGGGTAATGTGGAAATGTCATGTCACTTTCGTACACACCATAACGAACGAGTCGTACAAATATATTTCCCTCTTTCTATATGTATATTGCATTGCAATTTATAGTTTACAAGATCAATCGGACTCACGTTCGCTATCCGATTCTTTGGACAATATACCATCAAATGTGTTTGGGCCCGAGGGAATTGTCACACGTTTCACATTGCCGCTCTCCTATGGACGCAAAGAGGCGCGTCAGAAACGACTTGGGTAAAGCAACAAATCAAACCAAATAAACAAAAAAACACAACTAAATAAACCAGAAATTCTTTTTAAAAGTTACATTCTTTATATGTAAACTGCTATGTTTGGTATGTGTGTAGTCTTGGCATGTAAAAATTGTTACAAAATTTTCTTTTGGTTTTGTAGAGCTTGTATGAAATTTAGTGTGCGGTAAGGCCAAACAAAACAAACAAAAATTTTTAAATTAATATTTATGTTAGTTTTGTATTGATATATATATATATATATTTTTTGCTTCTTAGAAGTTGATAATTCAACATGATTTTATTAGCTAATATATTGACTCCCCCTGAAATGTAAGTAATTTCCTAGCACTATTTATGCCCCTCTTAAATGTCACAACAGTTGCTAGAAACTCATTTCCATTTAATTTAATTAAATTGTTGAAATTCAGTAAAAACATTTAGGTAAAAAGGCGACGCAGTCAAAGCCTTCCTGGCACTTGCCTAAATATCACAAAAAATGCAAAGCAGACGGTACGTTTCATCATCGTTTTTATCAAATGAGTCCTTGAAATGTCGTATTTAGTGTCATCCCAAAAGGCAACTTGCACCTGGAATGCTTTTTCATTCTTTAACTTAGAATTTGTGGACAACCAGCTGTAATTTTGTCATCGAAGTTCGTACTATAAGCACTATTGCATTTATTGAACAGCTGATCTCTTGGTTCTTTTCTTTTATTTCCACAGTATTTTCTTGATTGATTTTAGTTTGTAGTTTGATAAAGTGTGTTTTGGCTGACGCGCATTCAACTTGGCCAATTTGTGGGCGAATGAGCTTCCGCCTGCCGTAATATATTCATATATTCTGCGTATCCCCCGATATATCCATATCCAAAGCTTCAATAGCGTTTATGTGGCCTCTATTGTCCATGCAAACGTTTGTTTCATGTTGCTAGTTTACGCAGGCGACTTAACTTACTTTTCCCGTTTCAAATTATAAAACCTTTTTTAAGTTTTTGTTAGTGACAACGATACCCTGTCGAGTCACTACTCGAAATGTCTCGGATGCAGGTACATTCAAATTGGATGCAACTTATTTGCTACCCTTATGATATTTGTATGGCGTGAAAGCTGCATTCGATACAAGAATGCTGGTAGGCAAGAATTCGCTCTAGTGATAAACTGACACGCTTTAAGATCATATCATAAATACCGTTTTTGCTTTTAAACAGCTGTCACCTTTATCTGCTAATGAAGAGAGCTGTGAAGCAAGTAACTATATAAAGGTTTTTAAAAATTTACAAAGTTTCCAAACCATGAAAACGTTTTTTCACACCATAACCCGTTTTGAATACGGACACATACACCTCCGATTAGATAACCCCATGGCTTTCTATATACAATTACATATCGAAAGACATGGCAAATGTCCCAAAAAAACAAATATAAATAGAGCGTAAGCTAAAATTGGCCCAGAATGACATCGAAATACAGGTTTCTCAGGAGAATGCATGTTTAATAGCCTTCCTTTAGGTTAACAGAGCATTAACAGCAATGTAAACATACTAACAAAGTGTTAGAGAATGCTGCTGTTTTAAGGTTTTCAGTAACCTTTAGAATTCTGTCATTTATTATCCGATCTCAAAGAAATTTTTAGAGATGATAGATATTGGGCAAAACTAGAACACAGTATAAATGACGGAGTTTATGACTGATTTCAGTACTTCCCTTTAAACTCACCCATGAAATCAGCTGAAGTCATGACATAGTTGGACTTGTTTGTGTTAAATTCATGGAGAGATGCCAACAATTCTGTATCAGTGCTGATTTTGTTTCAAGCCGAACTAAAGAGAAGTCATAACAGCATACACGTTTGTGTTTAAATTTGATACACTTGTGGTAGTACGCCAGAAGCTTTGGTCGAATTTTGTGTATTATATTGAAGCTTAGAGTTTAAATTGGTTATTTTTGTGGGTGTGCTTCAGAGAACTGCAAATACACACAAATTTATCACTCAACAAGATTCTCCGCTGAATAATTTTAGCGATTGAGTAAGAACCGATGATCCGTCATTTATTGTCAAAAAACCAAACTCAGTTGAGCAAAATCAGCGACATTTCGGCAATTCATGCAATTGAGCGAATGTTGGCCGATTGAATACGTTTTCAAGTAAAACGGCTTTAGTGCTCACCAACACAAACACAAATGTCTGTTCTCTCAATTAGGCGGGCCCATGGTCTCTGCGCTCTCTCTCTCTCTCTGTTTGTAAAGCCATCTTATCAGAGTATGAAATGTTTCAAACCTTTCAATTGATAAATTTCCGGCATTTTTTTCATATTTTTAAAGTTTTCATTTGCCCTCGACGACCGACCGGCCTCACATTTCAATTCGACTTCTCCCCTTTATTGGCTTATTTCAATGTGTATAATTTGGCCAACAATTTCCTCCTCTTGTCGTTTGGCAGCAGCTTTCAATTTTATGAAAAATAATTTGTAAGACAAGTTTATTTATTTTTCATATAACGCAATGCCACGCCCCCCAACACACAATGTTTGCCTGCCCGTTTTTCACAGCAATCCAAGCATTGGAAGTTTTTTTTTCTGTTTGTTTGCTATCATTTATTATTATTCGTCCCTCCGCTGCTCCGCTGCTGCTGCGCTGCTGATGTTGTGTAAATTTGAATTGTTCAGCGAAGCAAAAGTACCAAAATAATACGCGTCCGGCCCATTCCTAAAAAAGAGAAAATTATTTTAATTGAAAATAACGCTTTTAATATTCATAATGTTTGTTGAGATTGTTGGACTGCCGCAGCGGCAAATAAAGTGTGGCAAATTCGACGAGTGCTTTAAAAAATGCTTGAGCTGAAATCAAATTTATGGCCATTTGCCAAGGCCCACACAAATGCCGAAACAGCCTTCCTGCTTGACACTAAAATCCAGTCCCATAAATTTATTTTACAGCTCATCACCAGATTCCCTAAACGCCGATCGCAGTGACAAGTCGGCCATGGGCAGCGCCTCCGCTCAGGCTTTGTATAAACTGGTGGTTCCCCTGCTGCGCTGTGAAGTTGTCGATGTGCGAGATGCGGCTGTCAATGCGTTGGGCATGATAAACCATGATGCGCTCAAGTAAGTACAAATAAGGGCAAATGGTGGAAGGCCTCGCCTGATGTGTACTTATGTTATTGCTTGACACAGGGATTTGATGGAGGAACTGGTTGTGTACATACGTGAGGCTGTGGATCGCAAACAGGAGAATATGCGACGTCGTCGTCGACGAGACGCTTTGCGTTTGCAGGTGGTGAGGGTACTGGAAAAGATAGCCGAGAATGGAACGTTTGGTGTGAGGTAAGTTAACAAATCGAAGAGGATTGGAGCTTTGAGGGGAAGCAGAAGGGGCCAACTCAAGGTAGAAGAAGAAATAGAGCAGCTGAAAAGGTGAATTAATTGGAAAGAAAATTACAGAGTTTAAGAATGAGGTAAGAAAGAAGAATTAAAGAAAGAAGAAGGCATCAATACAAAAGATAAGAATTAAAGTAGAAAGGCTGAAGGAAAGAAGGTAGGACGACGACAAAAGGCACATGGAAGTAATGAAAAAGAACGGAAGAGAAGAGAAGGTAGGAAGAAGCTCTAAAGAAGGAGCGGAGGAAGAAGATAGGAAGACGGGAGGAAAGAGGACGGAAGGAAAAAAAGGAAGGAAGGCAAACGGAAGAAGGAAGGAAGGAAATGGTAGTAAAACGTAGGAAGATCGAAGAAAGGAGGAAGGAAGAAGTAAGAAATCAGGGAGAAATGAAGAAGTAAGAAATCAGAAAGGTATAAAGAATTTGGAAATCAGGTAGGAATGAAGAAGTAAGAAATCTGGGAGATACGAAGAAGTAGGAAATCAGGGAGGAATGAAGAAGTAAGAAATCAGGAAGGAATGAAGAATTAAGAAATCAAGAAGGAATAAAGAAGTAAGAAATCAGTGGCGAATGAAGAAGTGAGAAATACGGGAGGAAGGAAGAATGAAGAAAGAAAGAAGAAAGAAGGAAGAAAGAAAGAAACAAGAAAAAGAAAAATGAAAGGAGGTAAAGAAAAAAGGGAGAAGAAAGAGAGAAAGGAGAAAGAACGAATTGAGAAAGCGAGAAGGATGAAAGAAGGTATATACAAAAAAGGAACGAAGGATAAAGGAAAGACAGATAGGAAGTAATAAGGAAATTGAGAAGAATAGAAGGAAGAGGAAGAACGAAGGAAGAATGTAGAAAGAAAGAAGGAAGGAACGAAAAATTGAAGGAAGGATAAAGAAAAGATTTCCTCCAGAAGTAAGAAAGATGGGAAGAGGGAATAATGAAAGAAAAAAAGCAAACCGGTAGAAATGAAAACGAAAAATAGCTTCTAAACAAAACCAAAAAACCAAAAAGATGCATAACGACCAGCCCAGTGAGTGTCAGGGAAATTTGCCATGTGGACCTTCGACTTTACATTTGTGTGCTGTAAGACCTGAGAGAAAAGTTTGTTCAGCAGACTTCGCACACTCTCAGCACACTCAAGTTAAAGCGAAGGTCCTTACCATTCCCTGGTATGACCGTGACGCACACTATTGTTCTCTGTCTTTGATCTAGCTTCTAATCTTCCCATTGCTGGTTTAAAATAATGAAATCTAAATACTTTACACATCGAATATTTGTACTGATTGAATGATTTCTCCACCTCCATCAAATGCAGCACCTGTGTGCTCGAGCGTGATACCATGTCGCTGCATCCCACTTTCGTGGAATATATCGAAGGTGCCATGGCTTACCTGATGGCTGAAACGGATAAGGATAATCTCAGTATACGTGAGGTGAAGGCACATTTTTGCAATTTCATTCGGAAAATGATTAAGAACTTTTCACGTAAGTCCCAAATGAAATCATCTCCCATTCCCACTGTCCTCATTCATTTTTCTTCGTATTTTTTGTTATTTCAGTGGAATCCTGTGCCACCTTGCTGTCGCGAGACTTAAAGCGTAATCTATTCAATTTGTTTGCCACATGGTGTGGCAGCTTCTCTAAGCCACTAAGCATTAGCTCACAAATTGGCCAAACTCTCGAGGAGGAAAAGTTGCAGTTTAGCGCTTTGCAGGCAAGCCCCCTAACATTAGCAGCCTCGTAGGCAGCAAGTTTTATGCAAGTTTATCCCTCTACTTTAACACAGGCCATGTCAGCTTTGCTGTGCTGCGGTCACATATTCTATCCACCGCATTTACAAGACGATGGCATCATCTACAAGTGGCTGGATATGCTGCTCACCTCCAAGGATGAAAAGGTAAATCCGCTGAGTTTTACAAAAAAAAAATTGATTAAATCTCGGCTCTACCCTTAATAGATTTATCAACTGGCCCGCGACACGGTGGTACTGCTGCTGGAATCCAATCCCGATATGGGTCAATTGCTTGAATGGGTCATCGATCGTTGTTACACCTCAACTCCCCGTGTGGCTGATGCTTGCTTCTTGGCTTTGGCCTCGATCTTTAGCGCCAAGTAAGTGAAAAAGAAAATCAATCAGTTTTAAGCGCATTAGCCCAATGCCATTCCCTGTACGAATGTGTAAGCTCATTTGCCACATAGCCTGTGGTGCCACTTAAGTACCGTCTCACGTGTTTGCCGGCAATGAGGAACACAAGCAGTTGGGTAGATATGCAGGGGAACGTATTTATTAAGTCCTTTCACGTTTTTTTATTTCCGTTTTACACACACACACATATGGGGGGGCCCATTGCACTTATTAGATTCCGTAACAGGCTGCGCAACTGGTAAAAAAGGTGGAACTCGCCCAGGCAACCCAACCTAATTCAATTTGGTGTCCAAAAGAGAGCGAGCAATTTAATAGATTTTTAAGCGAAACTTTGGGCCATTATAAGCGTCATAAATATCATAAATACTAACTAACTGTCTGCTTAAACTGAAAATGTATCTTAGTTTTTTGTCGGTTGTTCTCAGTTCCTGGGGGATATGTGTTTCTGTGTCCGGTCAGTTGTTGTTTTGGCCGGTTGCATGTGCTCTCATGTATGTGAATCAAGTTGGTTGCCTGTTTTTTGCTCATTATTTTGTGAAAACATGTGCAACAGCTGCAGTTTGCATGTTGTATAAAACACATTTAATGGCTTAAAACCTAAATTAATAAGGCTGCTGATTTGATACACCAAAACGTATATGAAATGCTGCCCTTGGGAGTTTTATTTAAACACGAAAATTGCTGAATGCTGCAAGCTTTCACTTTAGTTTATGTTTAAATATGTGAAAAGTTGCACCAAGTTGTTTTCAAATTTGTATAGCATACTTTGTTGCGCCGGGCGGGGCAAACTCGTAAATCGATGGCAAACTTGTGCATAAACATTTGTTTCACCTGTTATTACCGCCAACTTTGGCTTGTGTTGTTTGCTGACCCCTTTTGCTAACCGCCAGACCGACCACAAAGCCAAATAACTTTTAAAAATAACTACTTCTTTTCTTACCAGGGAATATCCTTGCGATCATTACACATCCGTCATCACCGTAACACTACTCATGACCGGCTGTCCCCGAGTTGAGGTACATGCCACTGCCTTGCAATTACTACAAATACTGGATAAGCGTTTCTTTGGCAGCGTCGTGGGCACACTCCACAGCGAGAATGGCGAGAAAGGTATGAACTACAACAATATATAAATCTGTGGTGATGGGATAAATAAAAAGTCAAATATATAATAACAACAATAACAGCAATGATGGGGAAACTTTTTCATTGAGTGTGTAAGAGAGATGACCGTGACCAGCGCGCTGGTGCAAGTATTTTTAGCAAAAGCTGTGAAGTAGATTAAAAGTAGATTTCTTTAGGTTTAAACAAACTGAGTCATTTGAGCAGTTAAAGTGATTAAACCGTAACAATTTGGTTCATTTTGTAGTATAATGTGAGAATTATTTATTTGGGCAATGGAAATTTTTGGTCATTTCGTGGAATTATGTAAGAATAATTTCTATTTAATATTGTACAAAAATTGCCCTACTCTAAGCATAAATTAACCAAAATTGGAATGTGGAAACAGATTTGTTTTAAGCACAGCAAAATCATCTGGAATAACCACCCACCTTTATTACAAACTCACCCCTCTAGCAAACCCGTGTTCGTTTATTGAATCAGAATAGTCGGATTATTATATTCTTGTAAAGGGTATGATAATTTCGCTCAAAAGTTGATGAACTATATATATATCGTGGGGAAGAGCTGAGTTGATTGTGCTATGCTCATTCGTCTAGTCTAGTCCTCCGTGAAGCTTATTAGAATTAACATCCTACCACGAAAAGTTAAAAACTTATAAATATTGTGATAGTCACTTTTTGAACTCGGTACTCGTAGAGTAAACAAGTTATACTAAAGTCGTGCAAACGTATGTAGCAGGCAGAAGGAAGCATTTACTAAATCATATATACCATAAATACATCTTAAAGTTGCACACCGCTCGAAAATTAGATAAATGTTGAATGTTTGTACCTTCTGAACATATTTATGAAACCGTCAAAGCAATCATTTTCAGTCAGCTACAACTGGGCATACACTTTCGTTGATACAGAGTATATTAAATATATTATTATCTCTCCATTTGTTACTTTTCAAACACTTTCGATATTCAATTGCTAGAAAACATTTGAACGCAATTCAGTCCTTAAATAAGAATCGCTAAATCGTCGTCAAAAGGAAATGTAATACCTACACATATCAATAACCTTTAAAGTTATGTAAGGGGCTTAAAAGCTATATCAGTTCAGCATAGGTATCAGTTCAGTCCGGTCTAAGAGTGGTCTCCCATATAGAGGGAGCATGAGCGAAACTTAATTTGATGCAAATTTTCCATATTTACAAGTATTATTTTTTAAAGCTGTTGCTTAGTAGTTTTAGGTTCATAATTTTTGCTCCAGCATGCGCTGTCTGCTAAGATAATGTTAATGCTCTGTTAATTAACATAAGGAAAAGCTATTAAACACTTTTTCCTCTTAGTAACTGGTATTTCGAAGTAGGGACTGATCTCAGAGATGGTAATAAATATAGGTGCTACTTTCAAGTCAAATCAAGTCAAATCTTTTACAGTTTTATTGATAGATGATTCGTATCATCCACGCATATTTAGTAATCAGCATTATTTATCAATCCGCCACAGTATTAATGAAGGTGGAATGAACGATAGAAGAGCGATATGGAAAACAAACACTAAACACATTAATAACTAAACGCTTTGTGTGGCATCCAACTTAGAATTGATCAGATATTAACAAACTTTGAGAAGTACAGAGGTATTTCTTACTTGTTTTTTAATGTTGGCCTTCTGAAACTAAAACATTATTATAAGCGAAGAGATTTTGTTATTTTTTGTGTCAAAATGATATAAAAACTTTAGCACAGACGAAGACAGCTTAGTTTTCTCATTTTTGATAAGGACTCTACACATCTATGACAGAAATAAACAAAGCAAAAGGGGTTACGTTTACTGAAAACTTGCAAGTTTTGGTGGACTGAGGCAAACGCACAAGCGAACACCCAAAAAAGATAGAGTGGTTAGTGATAATGGCTTACATACTAAGAATGTGTGTGAAACTTAACTTTCAATTTATAATTTGTTAGATATTTAAGGTTTTTCGTTCTCTCCAGGCTTAGGGGTCATCCTGCCTCTGGATACTTTTCACACATTTCTGTTTCAACAGGCGCCTGCTTTTCCCAATGGCAGTTCATTATGATTTCAAATACTTCATGTTTGGTGGGCATAACAAAAACATTCACTTGGCCATCATCATTCATACACATGGCTGGGTACTCGCTTTCAAACATTTGTTTCTGGGGGCAAATGCTTTAAGCTTAAATTACACGTGAATGAAACATATTTCCCATGCGTCAACTGTTGCTTTGGGTTTGTTTTATGTTTTATGGTAATTTGTATTTAAATTTTATGCACCCTGGTTGTTGTTGAGGTTGCTGCTGCTTGCTGTTGGTGTTGTCCTTATGTGCCTTGGGGACTGAAAATTTTATTTGATTGCATAAGCAGCTTTTTTTATACACACCACGCACACGGATATAATTCTTTGCTTCCTGCGTCTGTCTGTAGTTAAGTGAATAAGTGGAGGTCTTTGGGCGTAGGAATTAAATTTGCAAGATTCCTTAATGGCAGTATAAGTGACCTGATGCATGGGAATGGCTTCAGAAGAACACGATAATGTAACCACCCAATCAATTTGTTATAGGTGTAAGCAAACAGTTTCATTTGTTCCTTTAGCTCTCTCTTCATTCTACTTACAATTGCCGAAGGGCCTTCAAGTGGCCCAAGTTAGCTTAATGATGCGTTTGCCCTTTTGATGTTGTGGTCAAGTTTTAAGCTTTTCTGGTTAATGCCTACTTCCACCTCTCTGAAAAGGTAACAAGGAATTTACGCCCAAAAGCCACTTACCCTGGATCATTGTACATTGAACTGTATAAACACATTTAAGTAAATTAAATTGTCTGTTGCCCTGAAACCCTCAAAACGGGGATTAGAAAATGTGATTACATTTTGAATTACCCTTAAAGCAATTAAAAAGCCGTTTCGCCCCCTTTTTGAATTAACATAATTAACATTTATTACATTTATACATCATTTTTTAAGTGTGGGTAAAACGTTTGCTATATATTTGATTTGTTTATTTGAAATTTTAATTTGCGGTTAAGATTTAATTAGATTTGTGTTGCATTAAAATCAATTGCTTGCCATGGGATTAGCGTACATTAAATAGAAACTCTGTTTTACAGCATACACACACAAACACACAGACACAAAAAAATAGCACTCTACTTTGGTTAGATAAATACAATAATTTAAAATTCAAGTTGCATCTGTGTCTGGCCTTTGCAAACATCACAAACAAGTTTTCCCCTCCTTTCGTGCCTTACTTTATCTCTTCAAATCTAATTAAAATTGAAATTCCTACTTAGCCTTGGGCGGGCCTCCACTTGTTTGGAAAACGTAGCGCATAATGCAATTTCGCCCCAACGATTCAGAATTCCTTCATTTTAGTGGATGCAGCTCGTGCATTTCATTCCAACAATGCTGTGTCATCATGCGCCGCCTGGTTGAGGTGCCCGTGTTGCGACAGTACTCCGACACTGTTAAACAAAAAATATATAAAAAATACACAATAAATAAGTCAAGGAGTGTTAAGGAGAGAATTCATTTGATACACGTGCCTAAGTTGATGTGATGAAGCGTGCATAAAATGCAATAGCAAAATTCATTAACTGCAAAAGCTCTAAGTATAAGTTCAGGCATTGACGTCAGACAGGTTTGTAGTCACAGTCTCTGGTGCTTTAATAAAAAAAAAGCACACAAGCCAAGGGAGTGAGAGAAGCTAAATTTATATACTTGATACTTTTTTTTTTTGATATTTGATATTTCATATTTGATTTCGAAGTAAAAAAAAGAGGTTAAACCTATTTTTAGTGCATACTTTGTAATTTGGTTCATTTTACCGATCGACTTCAGTCAGCATCGTAAGCAAAGTATTGATATTCCCTTTTTTTTGATACCAAAGTTACACAGACACGAAAGCATTCGTCGCACATCAACAAATCTTACGCATCTTACTTTTTTTTTTACGGGGCAGCAAGCCGAGTTTGTTTGGAACCTGTTTGAACCCGGAATTTCCACATTTACATTACTGCAAACCGAACCTCTCCAGATATAAAAGCTGAACCTGTTCGGTTCGGTTCAAAAAGAATTATAAACCACAACAAAGTCTTGACCATGATGCAACAATAAAGGTAAGGCGGCGTCAACATGACCGTCTGCCTGTCCGTCTGTTTCTATGCTAATTCCTTTGTCAGTTTTAAAGCTATTGTGACCAAACTATGCACGAAGTCTTCTGGCACAAGTACGCAGCACATTTGTCGGAACCGGCCGGATCGGATGACAATAACATATAGCTGCCAAAGGAACGACCGTTCGGAAAATAGTTCTAGTTAGAAAAACTTTTTTGTTTTCAAAGAAAACGCTTCTAAACTTTGTACTTCTTAGTTTGATATGCTTTTTTATGCTTCTGCCAAGTTTGTTCGAAATCGGACATCTATTTAGTATAACTGTCAAGAAAGCCCGACTATAACATACTCTGTACCAAGAAAATTTGTCTTTTGATCGTAACTCGAAAACCGTTCATCCGATCTTCTTCATCGATGGCGGATCGATAAGTTATCCTAATAACTAAATATGTCCAGAAGGAACAAGCCATCTATCTTCAAAACTGTGGGAGATATGACGTTTTTTCTAAATTGCGGGGGCGGGAGGGGGCGTGGCCAAAATTGAAAATAAACTTGATCTGCCTGCAGACATAAGAAGCATATGTCCCATACATGTCAAACCTCTATTTCTTACCATCTCTGAGATCTGTGCGTTCATACGGACAGACAGACAGACGGACAGACGGACAGACGGACAGACGGACGGACGGACAGACGGACATGGCTATATCGACTCGGCTGTTGATGCTGATCAAGAATATATATACTTTATGGGGTCGGAGATGCTTCCTTCTGCCTGTTACATACTTTTGCACAAACTTATAATACTCTGTGTACCTACGGTACAGAGTATAAAAATAGTCTTAGTAGGCAAAACTTTTATGTTTTCAATCTAAACCTCTTTAAAATTTACATATATTTATTTTATAAGCTTTCACACAATTCTTTAAAGTTTTGTCAAAATCGCATGACTATAGCATATAGCTGCCATAGGAAAGATCGTTCGAAAAACTAGTTCTAGTTAGAAAAACTTTTTTGTTTCCAAAGAAATCGCTTCCAAACTTTGTACCTTTTAGTTTGCTATGCTTTTCCATGATTCTGCCAAGTTTGGTCGAAATCGGACATCTATATAGTATAGCTGTCATAGAAAAGTAGAGTCAGAAAAGTAATTTTGGTGAGAAAAACGTGTTTGTTTTCAGTGGAAATAAAGGGTAGTTAACCTTCCTCAATTTTTTGCTTTAGGTAACTTAACTTGAAACTAGCCCAAGAAGCCTGAAAAGTATGCTATAACTCTTGACTAAGTTAATATTTTTTGTAGCATACAAAAAAGGGCCAATTCCTTACTTATTTGCCATCAATTATATAAAGTTTACCCCGTCTTTTGTCTTTTTATGTCCTACTCTTTCTTGTTTGCTGATGTGTTGTGTGTGTGTGTGTGGACATTTCACACCAATCTACACCAATCAATCATACACGAGGGCCAAAACATCTACGAAATTGCCAATTCTTTTTGTCGTCCCTTACTGCATATATTCAACAGATATAACCATGATAAACAGTTGCATAGGTGTGTGTTATTGTTTAAATTTGTTTAGCTTTATGCAAAATGAAAATCCTCTGCAAAGAAGCCAGCAAAGGTAATTGAAAAATGTTGTTTAACAAACCTTTTTTTTTTGTTCTGTTTGTTGCCTGCGGTTCGGTTTAAATTTGAACAAAACACAAAAGTTTTTAGTTCAACGTTTTGAACGAGAAAAAAAGTGTTTGCAATGTCAAACAGCAGCAAAATGAAAGGCATCTCAGTGTTAAGTGAAATGTGTGCCACGCCCTTAAGTGGGCTTAGCTTAATTTATAAGTACAATTCTGCGCTTGAATAGATATACTGCCTTGACTTGCCTGTCTGCCTGCCACTCTCACTCTCACTCCCCTGGGTCGGACACTGATTGACTTTGGCATAAGACACACAATTGTGAATGCTGTAATAAGAGAGATGGCATTCAGCACATGTACCACGCTGCGTATGAGTGTGCACGCATCGCTCCAGGCTTAGCACTATTCCCAAATACTCGAGAGAGTGAAATCGTTGAGCGCTCATTAACCCAGCACAAGGTGAACTCTCTGATTGTTTGATCCGGGACTTTGAAAAAATCTTTCATTAATTGCACATGAAATTTTTGTTTGGTCCCATGAAGCGAGTATTTGTGCGGCCAGTTGTGGTTACTAAATTGCAATTTTCAAACGATTTTGTTTGCCAAACTGCGAACAGAAGCTGGGAATGGCAACTGAATTGAGCGGAAACTGTTAGAGCAAGGGAAATTTTTGGCAATTCGGTGCGGATTCTTTTGTGCGTTATTTGATAACCAACTGAAGGTAGGATTGCATTTTTGACATTTTAACGAAATGAAGTAGAAATAGAGGATTATAGCTGTAAGCTACAGTTTTTACATACTTATTCTTAAATTTGTGTTGCAAATAAGAATTTAATATTCTTATTAAAAACATTGCATAAATTTCCATTTTTAACTTTCTAATCTAATTCAGTGTATGCCTTTGACACATTGTCAAGTCCTTTTCATGATAACTCATTTGCATAAGCCAAAAACTCTCACGCACACTCACTCACACACACACATCAGCGCTGCTGTCACTAATTAAGTTTGCAATTTGGCTGATTAGACCAAAAGACAGCAGCGTCAGTTTACACTTTGACATGTGGCGTCTAGCTAAAATAACTAGATTTTATTGTTTTTGGATTTATTAAAGTGCTATTTTTGTCAGTTCAGTACCAAAACTGTTGACAGCAGTTGCCCCAAGCCACAAGTTGAAACCAAAGACAAGGCTCCTCTCCTATTGGTCTCGCTCACCACAAAAGAACGCTTAAGCGTTTGCTGGTCAAGTTTACTAATTGCTAGCAAACTATTCCAATAAAAACCCGCATTATTTTTTTGTTTCCTTAATGTCAATTAAATAAATATAAACGCAACTAGCTGAATAAGCGACTTTTCCCAGGGCCTTTGCATTATGAGTGGGTGATTTTTATGAAAGCATTTCTATTAAAGTTTTAATTGGTTGCAAATCATGCATTTTTGAACACTTGAACTCAACCAAACTTGTTTGAGCTATACAATCAGTGTACCCGGCGTTCAAAACTAAACGGAATACAATTTAAATCGTTTTGAACTTAAAAATTCAAGTACGATTCGTTCTGGGGTATACTTAAATTGAGTAAGAAACCTTCTAAAACCGGAATATGATTGTTAATATTATTGAAATGAGTACAAGCGTGCTTGAATCAAAAACATTTTGTACTTACAGTAAGATGAAAAGCGAGTTACTAGTTCAAGTACAAAATATGCTCGAATGAGTACTAAATAGACTTATAAAGACAGCTCCAAAGAGACACGTTGCACGTGTCAAAAATGCATTTGATGTGTCAGGGTGGTTTCATACATTTATTGACTTCAAGATTTAGGCGTCATTAGGATACTTTGATATACTTAAAAATACACTAGAGTAAATAGCAAGCGCGTCTGCTCTTCGTGACGTTGAGAACACGTCCGCTCTGCTCGGCTCTCTCTCATGCTCCAGCTGTCATTTTTGACAAACGGAAAATGCGATTCTTAAAATCCTCAACTGGTTCCAACACTTTTGTTACGGATAAAGCTCTAACTCCTTGGTTATGGCCCTTGAATATTCCCAGCCTCCTTTGGTCCAATACAGAGACCTCGTTTTAGAACAAAGTGATAATAGCTTTAGAATTTGATGGGCTCAAACCAAGAACTTTATGTACTTGATTGAAATACTCTTATTTTCTTTCTAAAATGTTTTTGGGCTAGGACTAGAAATTACTGGACCCAAAGAAAGAACGATTTGTACCTAATTTGAGAGATAATAGGGCTTGATTTGAGAGATTATACCCTAAAAGTATGTGAGAGGAAAGACGAGTCAGGTGTAGTCTCTTTTAATTGGAATAATCTAATCGATTCTCTTAGGGTATACTCGCTACAGTTCCTTTACAGAGTGGTCTTATATCTAGGTGTATGCGAGAAAGAGACGACTATTTACAATAATGTTATGACTATGTTAATGTTAAAGGGAATAGCCGTTAGGTTGACCATGAGTCTTTCAAAGCTTCTTCTCTATTCTACTACAGGTATGATCAAAAGGATTCTAATATAATTGAAAATATACTTAATACAAGATCAAGTATTTAGGAACTATAAAACTCGTACTTGATATAAGAATTTGGTACTTGAATTAAGAATTTTCGTACTTACTGTACTTTTGACACCGTTTGAAATTAAATTAGGTACAAAATTCTTGGTTTATATTTCTGAGTGTGTATATTTATATTTCTGAGATTTGTTAACCAACTAACACTCACATTAAAAGCCCCAAAACCCATTTTGAGGACAAGAACAACTTCATAATAATATACCAGAAGAAGATCAGCTCTAAGATATGATTCCAAACCACAATTGAACCGTTTCGAAGCCGTTTCGTTAAGTATCCTACTCCATTTAGACCAATATATAGTAAACATTTCAAGTTTATAGCCTAGTTGCTTCTGAATTAAGGCTCTAAATCACTTTTGAACCAGTTCTGAACCAGTAAAATCAATACCAATATATTCAAGACCAAATTTCAAGTTCTTAGCTCAGTAACTACTGAAATAAGGCAATAAATCACTTTATAACCGATTCGCAAGCAGGTGTGAACCAGTAAAGTATCCAACTCCATCTATGCCAATATATTCAAGACCAAATTTCAAGTTCATAGCTCAAGTAACTCTTAAAGTAAGGCTCTGAATCACTTTTGAACCGGTTCGCAACCGGCTTCGAACCATTAAAATAACAAACAATATATTCAAGACTAAATTTCAAGTTCGTAACTTAAGTATAAAAGTATGTGAAATCTGTTAAGTTCCAAGTCGAAGTTAATTTTCCCTGGCCCAAGGAACATTAAATTGACTTTTACGATTCCGTTGCATACCTTAAGGGGCGCATAAATATTTGAAATGAATAACTTGCCAGCGCTAAAGTAGAAGTCGTAAAACTGTCAAATTGAGGGCACCTTTAATTAAAACTGTTTACTCGTTTCCATGTGTGTGGTTTTTTTTATTTTTATTTATTTTGATTGCAAATTGAGAAAGCATTTTGCCAATTCATTAACAAAAAGTACAAAGGCAACTTCATACAGTCTTACAAGCGAAACGAAGCGCGTTGCAAATGGGTATGCAAACGAGAATGAAATTAAAGTAAATGTTAAAAGTTGCCAGCGGTAACCGGCAAAGGTTGATGTCAGTTTGCCGCCATGCCAAGCCCCAGACCAAGGCAAAGCTCAAAGTATCAAACGCGAACCACGGTGTTCACAGGCAAATATTGACATCTGACAAATAGACTCTATACTACAGAAGGTGTGTAACGATGTGCAAGTATAAACTGACAGCTACATCAAATGAAATTATCAGCCGGCATTGTTATGGGCAACAACAGATTTATTAAAAACCAGTGCTTATTTTATGTTCCTTTGGGGTAAAAAAAAAGGAGTGCTTTAGGTTTTACTGCTGGCTGCTGTGAGCTTGCTATTTCCACACGCACAGAGACAGGGCAACAGATTACTTAAGCTTGACGGGGCAGCCCTTGTCAGGCAATGAAATTGCTGACAAAAATCAACCAAGATTATGACAGGGTTACAAATTGCATGCCAAACGGATCTTACAACTTGAAAGGAAGTCATAGAAATATATTGGAAATGAGAAAATTTCGCATTAAGATGGAAGTTGTTAAACTCGCTAGCTGTTGCAGACAGTCAAAAAGAGTTTGGAGAGAGGAAATGAAATCATTCAATTCGATTTATTACTGTCCCTCTCGACTTATATCCTTTGTTCTGGTATTCCTAACTTAGATAGGTTAGAAAAAGAGAGAGGCGCTAGTAAGGCAAATTACTTAACAAGCATTATTTAAAGCAGCTTTCTAAGTTTATTTTAAATTTTTAAACGTCATTTCTCCAAAACTTTTATAGATAGATGTTTCGTAACTTCTGGACATATTTAGTAAAACATATTACTCATCGATTCGTCAAAGGACTGGTAAAGATTGAATGAACCATAGTTAAGTTGTGAGCAAAAGAATGCTGAGCAAAAACTTTTGCTGGTCCAGAGTATTTTATAGTCGGGCTTGACCGACTTTTTACTTGTTTTAGCGAATAAAATTGCAGTTAAGAAAAACCTACAAAATAAATCAATATATGCTGGAAGCGAAAACAACTATGTGATGAAAGGAGAAATCTTTTCATAAGGAATTTGGTAATATACATTCTTAAAGCAAACCATAAATTGCAATCAGCCTCATTTTGTTTTCCCCCCCGGCTGACCAGGTCATTAAGTTGCGAAGCACCCACTCCCTTGCAGTGATTCACGACTTAACAAGACTTTGGCTAGTTGAGATTCATGCCGCCAGGCTCAGTGTCTTCTACAATAGCTTTTGCATGACCTACTGTAACTCTAACCAAAGGCATGGAACAACAAGATGTGAAAGGGCTAAACAAGTGAATGGCAAGGAGAAATTTAATGATTTTACAAGAGTGTGTTGTTAAAATTTGGCACACAGACAGCACGCATATGTAAAATCGAAGGTCCACATAGCAATTTGTTCTTTAAATTGTTGTTTCTATATCTTTACTCCTGCCTCCCTGTTTCCCCATATTTCTTAGCATTCCTTTCAATGTGTTCTGCGCTGAATTATGAAATTGTTCTCAATTCGAGGCCAAGATTATTTTTACTCAGAGATTGCCTCACTCAGCAGTTTCACCTTTTCCAAAAAATGACATTTACACATATTTCGAATTCCATTCGTTCGCATTCTTACCTGTCACCTGAGTAATGCCTTCGCGTTGGGCTGACGAGACACGTCTAAACATGCTTAGCACAGCTTTGCTGCAAGCGTACAAAAATGTCAAGAGAAAATATATTAAAAATGTGTCAAAATTGTCTTGGCCAAGTTTATTAATTACACACATTTTTGTATGTATTCCAAAGCTCATTACTTACCGAAAATTCTGTCCGCTGACACAGTACAGCACAAAATTAATGCCAAAATTGGTGATGAAAAACGCATGGAAAATGTACTGCAACGCGATTGTAATATTCTGCGTTCTGGCCGACTGCGTCTGTACAAAAAGAGAAATATGATTTGATAACTAATCTCTCATTAGACCAGAAATTTGGCCTCGATTCCTAGTAACTGGATTCAACCAAAGCTTCCTTTGCCAACTTATATAATGTTCACGTGTTGTAACCTCTTGACCTGAAATTATGATTTGACAAACCCTTTCCACTCAATTAACCTGCTGTCACAATCAATGTGTGAATTTTAGTTTGTGTTTGGCCAAGAAATTTAGCAATTTATTCATTTATTCAACCCAAGTGGAAAACTTTAACTGTTGACGTGCTTTGCATACGCAACAAACCGACAGCAAACAAAAAAACTATAACAAAGTTTGTCCGCATGTGTCAAATGCCGGAAAACATAATGTAGGACTAAACAAAACAGATGCGGCCCATAATTTATTGTCCTTTGTCTTTGGTACGGTTGTCCAGGAATGTCTGGCCTTTGTTCATGTGGGTTGTCAAAGGAGTTACATTTGAAATTCAATTAGTCAACTTACAAGCGTATTGATGAATTTTCTTGGTATTTGTAGAGACCCCTGTGACCTTTGAGGTACTCTAATGTTGTGTTTGTTAAATCTAGGCTTAAGAAGTGAACTTGTTTCACTGCAATGACATTTGCTTTTGTTCATTTATGGTCGGTGACTGTTTTTGGTTCAGTTGCTCGTTTTGCTCAATTGCTCTTTTAAGTCGGCTGTTCTTTTGACTCAATTGCTCAGTTTGTTCATTGTTCCTTTTGTTCTGTGATTTATTTTACTCAATTAATCTATAAAGTATATTTACTCTTCAACTTCTTTTAAGTTTCTTTACCCTTCTTTGGGACTCTGTAATTTATGAGTACAAATTATGTTTTATCTGAAATATTCAAACCAATTCTCGTTGCCAAACCATTAACATTAACCATCCTTCCCCAAATACCCTTTCAGTTGTTCTTCGGACAATTTGTATACCAGGGGTCGGCAGTGAAGGCAGAGACGTTGGCAGAATTTAAATAGCTTTAATAGTTTTTGTCATGGATAAAAAACCAGTTCTGAGCCGAGCCGAAAACCAGTTTACTGACTAGTTTTAAGGCGTAAACGCACCCAACTATATGATACATCAATTAGGATAGGACACCTAGACTACCGATGTATTCAAAGGCCATTCTTGACATCTATTCAGTATTGCCGAGCATCCGAATTTACTCATAAGTTTTAGATCAGATTTAAGGATATACTGCTACGATATACTCAAAGAAGTACCTTAAGAGTTGAGATAAAGTCAAATTAAGGGCGATACACTAACCGAAATAAGTTTTAAATCCTTTTGCAGACAGTTTTTGGCGACATTTTGCGCAGCATTACCTTTGAAAGTTCCTAAAAACAATACTTTTTAAACAGATTTAAGCAGTATTCGGGACGATATCGGCGGAATGAAGTGCGATCTTAGAACACAAATAGGGGTTTTTTTTTGCATTTTTTAAACTCTCTACCAAAGGTACAGTTGCAGTGTTACAGTGCAAAAGTAGGTAATAGTCAGAAGGAAGCATCTTCGACCCCATAGAGGATATATAATCACGATCATATCGTCGAAATAGCCTGTCTGCCTGTCCGAATGAACAAGCAGATCTTAGAGATGGTAAGAGATAGAGAAACTTCTGATACTTGCAGGCAGAACCAGTTTATTTTCAATTTTTGACATTTTTGGACCTCAAGAGTTCAGTAAAAGTATCGGGATTTCTGCGAAAACGTAAACCATCCTTTTATAACTATATGCGAACCAATGTATCGAACTAAAAGATCTAGTAAACCCTGCCTTTGGTTCAAAAACTCTGTTAACCACAGAACCAATCCAGTTCCTATATCCGATAGGTTTGAATTTCAGGTCTAGTGAGCTTCATAGCTGTCTATTCTCTACCTCTGAAAAAAAACTATCCTTTGCTACTTGTATGGAAATTTTACACACAAAAACTAAATTAAGATCTTTGAATATGTGTAAAAATATTTGAAAAGCACTTTTTCCGTTTCTTCTCAGTAGCCAGTAGCAACTTCTCTGCTCACGTTGCCCACTACTGCTTTACCCTTCGGGTCCTCTGTATCAAATACCATGAACTACACCAAATAATCAAGCTCGGAAAATACTTTTTCCACCTTTTCCAAATATTTACTTGAATACATAGGGGATTGGGCGGGAGATGGGCTGCTTTTATGCCTGAGGCAATGCGGATAGTATAATTCTACAACCCTTCCCTGGGCCTTATCTTTGATTTGCACCCCATTGAACTAAAACGTTTGTAAGATTTATTTCATTTCCATGACTGTCTCATTAATGTGGCTTCTCCAAGGAAATAAAACCAAAACAAAATTATGTAATTAACTGTTATTATGCGTCAGGGCCTGACAACCGCCAAAGGATGCTTTAGGCCACATCAGATGAATGTTGTTCTGTTTTTTTTTTATGTTTAACGATTCAAGTGGCTCCGAAGTGCACAAACTAATTAAAGCAGAATTACCACACACACACACACACACGAGACACACTTTTGACTTTTTGTACATTTTTTAACACCAAGTTTTTATTTGGCTTGTAAGCCGCCTTTTGATGTGTGTAATACACACACGGTGTGTGCATTTGTAGTAGATGTTTTAGTCATTTGCCTCTCGGATTATTCCCTTTTGCAAGAGCTATGCTTAGTTCCGCTGCAGTTGGCAACTGTGGCCAGTTAATTAAAAGCTGTCAAATGCTGGCCAAGCTATATAACCGAAGTTTGTTCATTTCCTTTGGGCCAAACAATAAGCCAGTCAGAGCAAGCAGTCCACTGCATCGACCAGTGGCAGCTGTTTCTCTACCAATTTCAATTATTTTAATTAAACCCATAACGAATAGGCTGGGAGCAGCAGTATAGAACAGGCAGTGATAGTGTCATGTGTTTTGCGAATGGTGGCAGGTTGCTATAACTTTCAAACCTTATTGTTTTGGCTCTCTAAGCAGCTTACAACTTTAAGGCCTACGCTTGGAATTTTTCGTGGAAATGAAATGTTATACAATTTACCAAAAAGCAGCTACTATGGTTTCCCTATCGCTGAAACAAACATGCAACGATGCATGTTTAACTGCCGGCATATCTACTTTGCATTGTTAAGCGCTGTTTTCAACACAGAATGAGGGTGCTGTTGTAGAGGGAACGAGAGCGTCGCGCACACCTATCAAAAACAGTGCTGATGGTCTTTACCACAAATTTGAAAATGGACAGTGGCAGTCTTTTAATGACCAATCGCCATGGAGGGCTTAAACTCCAAAGTAAAACAGCTGGAGATCCAACTTTTAGTCGTAGAAAGTGTGGTGACAAAACTGTGCTGCATAATTTACAGCTTCGTTCACTCAAAGAAAAAATAGAGAATTGCTTACCTGGATAAAGAATGTTCGATGACAGAAGTTCGATAAGAATGCCAATTCTTGATCCAAGAGTGAAATTCCTTGATTCAAGTTTGCATTTTTGATCCTTTGTTTCTTGATCTAAGAGCTTTAATACTTGATCGAAGTAGAAATCATTCTTATCAAGCAAAATAGTTCTTGAATCAAGTGCTAAACAAACTCAAGTCCAAAATTGCTCATTCTTAGCCTAGTGCATTGTCAAAAACCGAAAATTTTCTCTTTAGTATCAAGAGCTCATCTGGTTCAAAAGTAAGATCATTATCTGGGAATCAAGAGCTTTACTGATTCCAATCAAACAACAATTTAGAATTAATTGTTTGTTCCATTTTGCTTAAATTTATTTCATTGAAAATTAGTTGTTGAACAATGTAGAAAGCATAAGCTGGCTACACAAAGCAGCATCTGTATTTGTCTGTCAACTTTTGGCCGAACAGAGTTCTCTACATGCCAGCAATGCCATGACTGGTTGGGAATTCCAAAGCAATTTGAGTGCAAAAATGGATTGCGCTCTCCGCAACACCAAATTGAGAGAGCAAGTTGAACGCTGTGTTCTCTCAAATGTGCTTGCTCTTCTCTCTCTGTTTCTTTTCCTTACTCCTCTTGCCTAAAAACACTATTCTTAGAATGAATTTAGCTTGATTTCAAGAGCGAGCGTTATTCGATCTACTATATTCTGGCTGTTCGCATCGCAAACTGCATTGATCGATTTGTATGATACTAAGTTGATTGGCAACGACAGCTGTATCTATAAGTTTATTTCGTCGACATCAACCTGGGCTCTTTCTGCCAGCCACGCATGATTTATGTATAGCGTGCTTACATCGGGAAATAAGTTGTCAATGAGAGGATTTTGCGAATCAACGATTGAGTAGAAATGAGCATTTTTATGAACAGGAATTTTAACAGAAACCCTTCGACTTTCAATTCAATATGTTAGTCAATATGTTTGTATGTGGACTTGTGGACTAGCTGTGCACTCATCCACGTACTGGGGTTTAGAGTTGTATACCAAATGATTCTACAACCTGGGACACTGTTAAGTGCTAGGTGTATCTGATTGTACACACTACTGTATATTCGAAACGTAGCGAGAATTTTCTATTACGTGGACCATGCATAAAAACCTATTCCACATCTGCCAAATTTATACAAAAATATTTTAATATTATCGGTCCAGTCGTTCCGGATGAGTTTGCTGACTTATAAATATTTGAAAATTTTGCCAGTAAAAATTACCCCAAAAAGTATGCTATGAAAAATTGATCCTGCTTATTTGACAAACCCTCAAGCTTTATGTCACTTAAAATATTGTTTATTTGTCTTCCCCCAAGCACCAGCAGTACTTACCTCCCAATAGGTCTCAATGCGTAGCAAACAACTTGGCAAATTGAGGCATACAAATACCGTGGATACAAGCAGCAGCATTTTGGTAACCTTAAGCTGTGAAGAGTTTTGTACCTTGCGACGTCCTGCAAAAAGAAACAACAACAGCAGATAATGAGGAGAAAGTTTAAGTCTCTGTCTCTGACATCTATGACACACAAATTAGTTTTTAATAATCCAAATGATGGAAACTGTGCCAACTTGAGAGTCTTTCATTTTGTATGACACATCTGCTCAAGTTGCTGCTAATTGTGTTGAGATTTGTACAAGCCAACTTAAATGGCTTGACTGAAAAGTGAGGAAAAGTTTGCCAGTTGCTTTGGCAAAGTTTTGTTCGCCCATCTGTGTGGCGTGGATGTAATTTTTTACGATTTTGCCAGCTAGGTACATTTCTCTTACCTGGTTTCTGTGTTATCATCTCACACTGGTGTTGACAATTGTTGACATGCTGCTGTTGTTGCTGCTGCTGCTGCTGCTGGTCTAGCTCTGACTGCTGCTCGCACGGCTGCCTGGAGACACTGTGCTGTCCAGTTGGATGCGTACAGGATGACTTTTGTCGCTTCAATGAAGCTGAAGTGCGATATGAAGCCATTGTTAAACTGCTGGAATTTGAGGGCATACTTGTGGTTTGTGGTTTCCTAAAAGAGGGGCGGGAATTTATAAGCGACAACAAATTAAGTCAAAGAAATGAGGATAACTTTGGTTTTGGCTTATTTGCTATATAATTAGGAGGGGTAAATAGGCAGCCCGGCTCTTTCTTGATTTACTTAAGATTACTTCACTCACATCTTGTGCATGGTCAATGTACGCCGCACAGTGGCAAATTTCCACACCGTACATCCCGTACAGGTGTTGAGCACTGCAATGGTGGTAAAGGGCACCGCATAGACCACTATCGAATCCCAATAGTTGAACAGTGCCAGTTGTTCCTGTAATTAAATTATTTTGTTTTACTTTTCGACACATGGTAGGAGGTGGGGGGCTAATTTGATTGCAAGCAAACGATATATATCTGTCATACTACGCTTCCATCTGGTCCCAACTTAATCGAATTGCCTTTTTCCTTGTTTTTTTTTGTAGAAATGGAAAACGCATCAAATATTGCTACGCATCAAAAAATTGTACAATAGGTGTGTTTGCTTTTCCGTGGAAAATAAGTAAATTACGGTTTCGTTGAAAAAAAAAGAAAAATATACCTGCATTTCTAAAGAATTTTCATCTCTCACTTTAAAGGTTTTGCCAGCATTTTAATCAACATTTGCAGTAATTGCATTAAAAATGTTGAGTTTATTTAATTAGTCTCAACTTATCTACTCTACTTAAGCAACTGCTGGACTGGACACAGTGTCCACTTGGCAAAGGAACTCAACAACCTCTTTTACATGAGTCAAACTCATATTATTTCATGCTTAAAGCAAATTATAAATTTTAATCCACACGACGGCTGCTTTTCAGTGGCTTAGGAAACCACAGCAGGGCTCCACTTGTTGGTCCCTCACTTCTTTACTGTGGGGAAAATGGACTCTTCTTTCGTTTATCTTTTATTTTGCAAGAGTTTAACTTTGATAAGTACAAAAAAAAAACAATTTTAAGTTGAATGAAATAAAACTTGTCCTACGGCGGTGACACTGGCCTTTCCGGTTGGTGTTATATTTTGGTGACAGTTAAACGTTTGAGTCTATTTATATAAAGCTTCTCCAATTCCGTTTCCCCCTTTAATTTCTGATACTTTTAAAGTAAAAATGCAAATTTTTGTAACAGTCAAAAGAAAGCATCTTCGTATTCTAGATCAGTATTGATCTGTTTGAAGACCTAGATGTCAGAGACTAGAACAACTTGAGCAAACAAATTTGTAATAAAGACTCTTATTATCTGCACTAGAGATGCATCCGTGACAGCCGTGATTCATGTTTCATGAGTGAATAAGGGTCACATCATTGTGAATTTAAGCTATACAGGTATTCACAAACGTTTTTAAAATTTTTTTTTATTAACAAAAGGTATCATCTCTAGAAAATGCGCTTAATGTTTAATGATAATTCTCTGACAAAATGGTAGGGGCACACTTATTTGAAATAAATCAAGTTTTCCTAATAAAAAATTGCAAAACCCTCGATAACTTTGCGATTTCTAATTGCAGCATGTTCTTCTCGGCGTCGGCGGCACAGCTAGAACAATGTGACTCCGGTGCATTCAACAAGAACCTAGCAAAATCGGACTTACACAAGTAAATTGAACAACTGAGGGCGCTGCAGTCGAGTTTCCCGACTACAAAGTACCCTGTTCATTTGTTTTAATTTATTTGCTTTTGAATTTTTGAAGATGAATGTAACCGGTTGTTGTAGCAGCCATTAAATTGTCATCCGGAATGTAGGCAACTTATTTTCTAGTCCTGATCAGCTCAATTGTTTCGCTTATAACTCCGGTGTTTTTTGTCCGATCTGATTGTACTTTTCAGAATAGATAGATATTGGGCCTAGCATCAAGTATGCTAAACCACGAGGCTCTAACTTAAAAATTGTGGTTCTGACGGTTTTTATACTCTGTACCGAAGGTACATAGAGTATTATAAGTTTGTGCAAAAGTATGTAACATCCAGAAGGAAGCATCTCCGACCCCATAAAGTATATATATTCTTGATCAGCATCAACAGCCGAGTCGATATAGCCATGTCCGTCTGTCCGTCTGTCTGTCCGTATGAACGCACAGATCTCAGAGATGGTAAGAGATAGAGGTTTGACATGTATGGGATATATGCTTCTTATGTCTGCAGGCAGATCAAGTTTATTTTCAATTTTGGCCACGCCCCCTCCCGCCCCCGCAATTTAGAAAAAACGTCATATCTCCCACAGTTTTGAAGATAGATGGCTTGTTCCTTCTGGACATATTTAATTATTAAGATAACTTATCGATCCGCCAAAGAAATGAAGAAGATCGGATGAACGGTTTTCGAGTTATGATCAAAAGACAAATTTTCTTGGTACAGAGTATGTTATAGTCGGGCTTGACCGACTTTCTTTCTTGTTTAGATTTGGGATATGTCGGTTTTTTGTCGGATAAAAGGGGGACGGGGGGAATTTTCCAAATCTTAAACAAACTTGATCTGCGTACGGCATAAGTCTATCTTCATGCAAAAATTTGTGGCTCTATCTCTTATAGTCTCTGAGATCGACGCGTTCATATAGACAGACAGATAGACAGTCGTGCAAATGTAAGTAACAGGCAGAAGGAAGCATCTCCGACCCCATAAAGTATATATATATATTCTTGATCAGCAGCAATAGTCGAGTCGATATAGCCAAGTCCGTCTGACCGTCTGTCTTTATAAACACCTTGATCTCAGAGAATAGAAGAGCTAGAGCCACCTAAATTTTAAATGTAGACCCTTTTATTTAAAATTTTGGCCATGCCCCCTCCCGCCCCCGCAGTAATAGTTAAATATCTCCTACATTTTTCTAGATATTGAGCTCAGATTTTTCAGTGCAGTGCATGTGGCCAATATCTACAATCTTACAAATAATCATAAAGATCGGATAATAAATGGCAGAGTTTAAAAAACGTTGCATACTTATCTGAGCCGCATGAGGTTGTTAAACACTAATTGCCCCGAGTAACGGGTAATTCGAAGTCGCGCAGGTTCTAGGCAGGTTCTAGTTTCTAAAACTTTGTGATTATATATGTCAGTTCTTTTCGAATCGGCCGGGTGTGGTGCAACGAGTCGTGTATGAATGGAAAGATTTTTCTTCAAAAACTTGCACACCAGGTCACCTTTTCAAGATATTGGCTTCAGTTTTGAAGTAGCTAGCCATGAAACTCTTTCTCAAACTTTAGAGTTTAGATTCGGCATTAAACTGTTGGTCCCTTTCCCTAAGAAGCGCCCAAGAAATTACAAAATTGTTTTATGCATAACTCCTTCAATTGTGACCTTGACAATTGCTAGAAGGAGTTTTCAACTGCTGAACAAAAACTCCAAATGCTAATATGTATAAATATCAAGTCTCCGAGATCGACTCGTCAACACAGACAGATCGATTTGGCTATATTGAAGCGGTTGGATGATGTCCATGAAGAATATGGCTTAAAGATATTTGAGCAGTACATTTGGATTTGCGCGGATCCTATGAAAAGTGTGTAAAAAGAGATTTAATTTAAAATAAGGATTCATGCAGCTGCATTAATGAGGCTGTACACTCACAACGGTGCAGTGAAACAACAGACGAGCTTGAAAACCTAGCCAAGTGGCCAGTTTCTAGAAATTCTCTCCAGAATAACAGGCAGCTGTTTGCTTTAAAGTAAAGCACCAGTTTTGAATGCCAAGACAATGTATATAGTGTATACAATGTATATAGTGTCTTTAAGTAAATGGTAAATCATATTTCAATAAATGATAAATATTGATGGTAAAGTTAATTCATCTTCAATTCCTTTTTTTCGCCTTATTTTCCCATCATCAAAGGGCAATGAATATCAACCGTTTTATTTGCCACTCGAATTGAACTTGCATTTTCCGCTTAAATTTTATTTCTCGGTTTTCCTTTTCGTTTAAGCGCTGGCCCTGCTTAATTATAGTCTTCTTTTTCGGCCTGAGCGAGCATACATTTTTGTTTGAACTTTCCAATGCCTAATCCTAGTGCTCTCTGCCACACCCACCCTCACCTTTTCCTACTGCTTAACAAATCGGCAAACTATTTCTTCAGATTGTGCGCATTTAGTTTTGGGTCTTGGCCCCCCATCAGCAATCCCTTGCCAGGGGGATTGCTCGTCCTGCTGCTGCTGTTGGAAATTCTTTTGCTGGTTGAATATTTTCATGGCTGCTTACATAATGTGGCAGGCTGGCTAGTGCCCTTCAATTTCAGACTTAAAGGAGCCATTAATGCAAAAATACAAAGAAGCATCGTCGCACTTGGCTCAATTACAATTAGATGACTGAGTACATGAACATTAATTATGATGGTCTGGATGTTGAAATGTTGCTGGACGAGCTCCTAATGGAATTTGTATTTGATGTGCTTTAAAAATGTGTGTTTGCTTCACTTGGGTGTACTTCTTCATTATCATAATTTGCACAGAGTGCAGCATTTTTCTTGTTGACCTCGTTAAATTGCTTCAAGTGTGCCAAAGTGGAATCGAAGACAGCTGTTAATTTGATTTAAAAACTTCAGTTAACAGTTTCGCCATTTTAAGCACTTCAGTTGCTGGTTGGACGGTTGTTCAATGGTCCTTGCTGTTTTAATGTGCATTACATTTTTTATTTCATACTATTTATTTTTAATTTAGTGGAGTGGCCAGGCTTGTCGTTTTCCTTATCACTAAACACCTTGGGACCGAAAATTCTTTAATGGCTTGTCATAAAAGTGAAAGCCAAGCCAAACCATTAAGTTTGTTTGGGTTTCTTGTTTCATTTATTTGTCTTATGTTTTTCTTTTTCCTTCTTTTTGACTTCTCTCTCTCTCTCTCTCTGTGCGTGTGTCGAGTGGATCAAAGCTCAACAGCTCGTAAATTTTCCATTTATTGTATAGTTGATGTTACTCCTCAATTCGCACAGACTTTCTAGACAGTCTATGAATATTTTATTATTGGCAAATAAATTTAGTAGTATTCGAAATTGCAAGGGGAAATTGAAAACTCGAGGAAGCCTTTGTATAACGTTTACATATGTGGGTGTAAATCCTGTTAAGCAACTTGATTATGCATGTAGGAAAATGAAAGACTTTTGCCCAAGCCTTTTTATAAACTGTCTTGCCATTTCCGGTGGCCTGCAGTGCCGGCAGCCACCAGCAGCGTTCAATTGTGTATTGCAGCTGCTGCTCCTGCTGTTTAGGACTAACGAAAGTCAAAGAAACTGACTGAAGTATTTTTGTGCAGTATATATGCTTTCCAGCTGTTTTGTCAGCCTTACTCCAAAACACTTGTTTGATTAGTTGTATTAGATTTAAATTAGAAAGAGCTTAGACACAGCTCAAGCATAAGCACTTATTCAATTTATATATTTATATTCCATTTTCTTTTTGTCTCTTCTTGCCAGGTAAGCTCTTCCAACAGGAATTACACACTTTGGTAAACAGCAACTCGTTTAAAATGCGTGAGTTGTTCTGCTGTTAACTTTCTGATTGTGTTTGTTCAATGAGTTTTGCCCGGTAAAAGTTCAAAATTGAACGAGCTAGTACAAGAAATGCCACAACAACAATATCTTTACCCAACTTGAACTTTGGCACACAGCAAATTAGGAATTAGTGAGAATTTAACTCTTGAGTGTTATGCAATACCTAAAGAGTTTTCCTCGGCGTGTTCGTAAATTCCCAGAAGAGACACATTTGAAGGGTTAACAAGTAAAACTTAAGCCGAGAATTGAATACAAATTGTATCAATTCAACCACAAAGTAAACTAACAAGAAAGAAAGAAACTGTAACATAGTCTGTACCAACGAAATTATACGCTCAGCATAAATTTTGTTTGAGCGCTGCTACTGCGCTGCAGCAGCGAACAGTCTTTTGATCATAACTCGACAACCGTTCAACCGATCCTGACCATTCCCTTGGCGGATCGATAAGTTACGCTGATTACTAAATATGTCTAGAAAGTACGAACCATCTATCTTTTAAATTGTGGGAGGGAGGGAGGAGGCGTGGCCAAAATTAAAAATAAACTTGATCTGCCTGCAGACATAAGAAACATATAGTACGTCCCATGTCAAACCTCTATCTTTTACCATCTCTGAGATCTGTGCGTTTATACGGACAGACGGGCATGGCTATATCAACTCAGCTCGTCATGCTGATCAAGAACATATATACTTTATAGGGTCGGAGATGATTCCTTCTGACTGTTACATACTTTTGCACAAACTTATAATACTCTATGTACCTACACTCAGAGTATAACAAGAAACTAAAGCTGTGCCGAAGTTTTATTAGTGATAGAATATACCCAGTAATCGCAATTATTTTGGTACACTGCGTTTAGTAGTCCAATGAATTCAAATCTTGAATACCATTAAGCCAATCATCCATAGAAATGAGTCGATTTTGCCTTGACAGCTGAAGTCCACGGCTTGTTTGTAACGAATATCGTATTGAGAGGCTACAGAACCTATATTCTAAAACGTTCGATTGAGAAACTTTCGATAAAGCTTTGACTCCTTTTTCACCAAAATGGACCTAAGTGACCCCACCACACCATCACATAAGACCATCCAGCTTCACTAATCTCTCGAAATGAGTTTGGACGCTTGTTTTTTGATGATACAGCATACACTATATCGTTATGTTTGTTCGTCTATGCTGAAAATATTCTCATCAGTTAGCCGAATTCGACCGTGGGCATTGTTCGCGCACTGTCAACGCAATGCTGTCCATTTTGTCTTGCGTTATTGTGTGCCCTATTCTATCTTTTGGTGCTGTCATCTCACAAGAAACGATTTTCTGCTTGCGCAGTGGATTTCGACGAATTCGATCTTTCACGACTTTGATGGCTTGTGGCATTATTAGCAATATCTTTCTATTAGCAGATCTCATTTAAAGCATTTTATTTCGGGCTTCGAACCTCCGGTTAAGGTTCGAAAGTTTGACGTTCAAGGTCTAAGCAGATTTATTTATAAATACCCTTTTTATATACAACAAAAAATATGTACGTTTTCTGTCCCTTTAAGATTGTAAAATTTTTTGGGATTTTGATCTGATTTTTTTCTAATTTTTTTCTCCCAATGATAAAAATCTCATAAAAATCATATAAAAATCTCATAAAAGACACATAAAAGTTACTTTTCTAGGCATTTCAGGGGCCTGAAAATACTCGGCTATCAGTGCTGTTTATGAGCTCGTGCTTAGAGAACACCCTCAAATTTATTTGATAGCTCCAAAATCGCACTTTGGCTTGGCTTTTTTTTGAAACATCATTTGGAGCTCTACGAACTTGGCTGGCTGGGCTGTGTTTATTAATATAATTATAATTATAGTTAACTATAGTTAAGAAAATTTTCAAAAAACTATAGACTAAATTTCGTAGAAACAGAATCAGAATAAGAATTTAAATGTGCTTAAACCCTCTTGAAAAATTCTTATATTTGAATGGTACGGCAGCATTTATTTGCCAAAACTAATCACATCGATGTGAAGATGAAAACTGCTTACAAAATTCGAAAAACAATAAAGTGTTGTCCAAGTTTTCAAATGGAATTTGCAAATCACAAACTTCTTCATCAGGCTACAAAATGAAAAATAAGTCTACATTTTCTTTCGTTTCAACAAATTGCACACATCTTCTTAGTTGTTTCCTTCTCCGAGCATCAAGCTTCATGAGTACAGCTGTTGCGAATTTTTCTCTTTTGAACAAAAGCAATTTAACAATGATTTGTTTCTTTCAATATGCGGAGCAAAACCAGCCACCAAAGTGTACAAAACGTTACGCTGTATCTTTGGGTTTCTCACAATTTATGGCCGCACATTAAGTGGCAGCGCAATTCCTTGCGATATTGTCAATATGGAGACTCTCGTTCATTACTCTAAGCCCATCCATTTTCCACAAGGACTTCACAAAATTTTGGCCAAAAATGACATCTATTTGACTGTCTGAAGGAGCAAGCAAACATTTGCCACATCGCTCATGCATCGGTGACGGGGAAAACATGGTCTTTTATTTTCGCTGCTGATTGAATTTGAATTCCCCGAATGTGTGCTCAATCTGCAGCTCATCCATCATGGTGTAGGCGCGACATTTTACGCTTCACTGTGGCCAATTTGGCTAATAGGCAAAGCCAAGGCAATAAAACTTGATGTTTGATTTGCTTGCCACATAGAAATTAGCATCAAATTTCCACAAAAACCAAAAAACTGTTTGCATAGCAAAATGAAATTTGAGATTTATCAGACGAGAATGAAAATTCAGTCAGTTTTGGGGCACACCCAAAAGGCTTGCCTTGGTTTCCAAGTAGTTACTTTTGTTCTTACCAAGTAATTTGGGTGCTTTTTGTGGTTTGACTAATCAATTGTTAATTTGTGCCTAATTCGGTTAACGGTTGACTCAGTGTGGGATTGATTAATTGGCCGCCCCCCCAAAAAAGAGGAGATAAAGCTTTGAGCCATTTGCATTATTTCTGGTTAATTGAATGAGAACCTTTACATGTACTTGTCCTAAATATAAGTCTACCCACTGTGTTCCCAAATGACCCTCATCAACTTGTCATTGCCTTCAAAGGACAAAGTTGAAGAAGCAGGCCTTTTTTATACCCTTGCAGACGTGGATATATTAAAATTTTTCAGATGTTTGTAACGCATAGAAGAAAGCATTTTCGACCACATAAAGTATATATATTCTTGATCAGCATGACGAGCTGAGTTGATTTAGCCATGTTTTAAAGCTATCGTGACCAAACTTTGCTCAAAGTCTTCTGGTACAAATACGCTGCACAATTTGTTGGAACCGGCCGGATCGGATGACTAAAACATATAGCTGCCGTAGGAATGATCGGTCGAGATATTAGTTCTAGTAAGAAAAACTTTTTTGTTTTCAATGAAAACGTCTCCAAACTCCGTATTTACTAGTTTTCTATACTTCTCCACGATTTTGACAAGTTTGGTTATAGCTGCCATAAGAATGATCGGTCGAAAAACAAGTTCTAGTAAAAAAAACTTTTTTGTTTTCAAATCAAACGTCTCCAAACTCCGTATTTCTTAGTTTGCTATGCTTTCCCATAATTCCACTAAGTTTGATCGGATTAGGACTTCTATATAGTATAGCTGCCATAGAAAAGTTAGGCTAGAAAAATAGTCTTAGTAGGAAAAACTTTCTTGTTTTCGATGTAAAGCTCTTTGAAATTCTTAAATAATTATTTTCAAAGCTTTCACACAATTCTTTAAAGTTTTGTCAAAATCGGATAACTATAGGGTATAGCTCCCATAGGAATGATTGGTCGAAAAACAAGTTCTAGTAAGAAAAACTTTTTTGTTTTTAATGCAAACGTCTCCAACCTTTGTATTTCTTAGTTTGCTATGCTTTCCCATGATTCTACTAAGTTTGGTCGAAATCGGATATCTATATAGTAAAGCTTTCATACAAAAGAAGAGTCAGAAAAGTTGCTTTAGTAAGAAAAACTTGTTTGTTTTCAGTGGAAATGTCCTTCAAATTAGTGCTGCAAGGGTATACAAACTTCGGCTCGACCGAAGTTAACTTTAAATTATCTTTGACTTTGTGTTCAAAGTTAATCAAATAAGGGGTTTTCGCTTTAAGAAGTTTTTGAACAATTGGCTAATAATGAAGTAGTTTGGCTTTCTTTAGCTCTTCTTGTATTTATATGATTTAGTTGAGACTTCAAATTATGCTCTAAGCAGCTTTAAATGTTATCAACTACAAATTCGAACACTGAACATGATTGCTCATTTATTACTCATTCCACAATATAGAATAAATATAGAATAAACAAAAATTCCAATTGTTTCCATAGAAATTGAACAGAAATCTCAAATAGGCGGCTGCCTTTTAATTTGAATCCCTTTTTATTTTTGTGTCGTCTGTCTGTCGGTTTTCATTTCGTGTCTGGTTGCCCATGGCCACCACCCACATGCTGAATGTATTAATTTAAATATTACAAGTATTTATTTGATGTTTATCCACAGATGAACACACCAAAATAGCTTAGATTCCTACCAACACACATCAAACACGGCACTACTCACCTTGTACTCTGCATTCAGATCGCAAATGGTGGTATTCAATTTGGGTACAAACACCGGCTTAGCAATCAGCATATATGGCAAACAATGCACAAATCCCACAAAGGTTAGTCCGGCCAACACAAATTTCGCCCTTCGCACCGTGCACATGGTCTGACGCTTTAGCGGATAAATCACGGCTATGAAACGCTCCACCGTGAATGCCACCACAAACCATACCGAACAGAAGCTGGCCAAATAGCTGAAGAAGGTGAAGAACTGACAGAAGTAGTTCATATTGTAGATGGTGACATTCAGAAAGTTGAGCCATTGTGCAAAGAGTCCGGCCAGAAAGCAGGTATCGCTGACTGCCAGGGCAGCCAAATAGAAACTCGATGACAGCTTACGCAACTTGGTCTTGAAGAAGACAAACACGGAGAGTATGTTGCCAATGCTGCCGGTGCAGCACAATATGGGTACATAGTATTGATTCACAAAGTCGCCAATAAGAAATGCAATGCGTAGCATTTCCTCATCCTCGCTAGACATTTCATCCGGGTTGTAGGAGCTGCCATTGTAATATCCCGAAGTGTTTGTCGAATTGCTTATGAAGTTGGCATCGGGTGGTGTTAATGATATGTTGCTCGGAGATGTGACTGCTGCCATATCCCTTAATTTTGTGGCCATTCTATGGCCATTTATTGTTTTAGATTTGAGTTCATTTGAGGTGTGCCGCTTTAATTCGTTGTTGTTCACTTTTCACTCTCCCCTCCCTCAATAAAAGCCCAACTAAAGCCCATCCAGATTAAAATATTTTGAAATGTGTTAAGCATGGCTTTTATTTAATGTGTCGAATGAACTTTATTTCTGGAAAAACGTAATTATTGTTGCTGTTCTAATGCATTGATATGCTAATTAAGTGTCAACGAAATATAATTAAAGTGGTCAAATGTTGATTGGCTGGATAACAACTATTCGAATTTTGGTGTGTGATTAGCAAGCGTGTGAGTTAGGGCGAAATTGTGCTTAACTATGATAATGCATTGCATTTTGCTGGCTCGTGTCTTTGATTCAGAGTGAATATGAGTCCTCTTGAAATGGGCACAAGGAGATCATGAACTTGTGCAAACCTATGTAAAAGGAAACATATTGGATACTACAAAGTATACATATAATTTAAGTAGAAGCCTTTCGACTTAATACACATTAAGTAAGGCCCAATATCTTTCTATTCTAAAAAGAAAAATAAGATTGATCAAAACCCATCGAAGTTATAAGCAAAGCAATTTGACTTGTTGGTGCGGCGCGTATCGTCAGTTAACAGTGCAAACATTCGGCTAAAAACTGTATATAAACAATCCAACCAGGGATATTTCGGAGTTATGGCACTCGAAGGGCCTGTTTCCGCTTTCGAATTTCTAAAAATCTGACCTTTGAAATGGAATTACTAGAAATTGTTGAAATAACTTTAAAATCCTTATAATAAAAGTCGCAAATATATGAAGGCAGGTATACGATCTTGATTCTAAAGGATCACTGGCATAGCCAAGAGCTTCGAAACTTAATTTAACCTTAAGCAGGACAGATCGTATCTTGGGGTATACATTAATATTTCCAAAACTACCAAAATTACTGTCTGAAGTTAAGTGCTTTACGTATTCAAACTCGCCAGTACTCTTAACTCAACCGAACCGTTTATCTTTCGGCTCGGTTCAACATATTCATAAGAACGCCGGTTCGGTTCAACAGCAGGAATAAACGATTCGGTTAGTTGCCTACATTTGGAGTCCTCCTTTTTATTATTTGGAATGATTTAATGATTCGTCAGTAACGGCTCTTACAAAGATGCTCACAAATCTAATAAAAATTCTCACAAAAGAGAGCAAAACATATGATATCGGAACTATACGTTGCATGTGCCAGCAAGGGTGTCCACCTATGTATGAGATGTGGTTCGAGATGCTTTTTTCGATTTTAGTATCGACATCGGATAGCTGACATCAGTGTACATATCCGAATTGATAGTTTCATTTAGTGTACGCTATCTTGACAATTTCATTAATCAGACTGCATTATCATTCTGTCTATCCATCAGAATTGTAGGAGCTGCTCTTGTCTCGCTCGACTTTAATGTAGGCAATTCATTTTTCGTCGCTCGATTAAAGTTCAATTGAGAAATGTTTTGCGGTACCCAAAAATAACATCATCCTAATCGCATTTCGATGCGATAAATGCTCAATCTACCTTTCACTTGATTTTTTTCTGTAAACTAATTCTGTATGTCTTTAAGATAAAGTAAAGATATGTCAGACGAGTTAAAATTTAGCACAATACTTCATATCAATTTGACTGTTTTTCCAAAGAATTCAGATTTCAATACCGTTTCTGTTCAAGGGAAGTATGAAGTATTGTGCCGAACTAAACATTTATTTCAGCTAAGTATATGCCTTAGGGGTTAATAACAAAGAAGTACCATTGAAAATATACTCTAACTTCAGAAAACTTAATGCCAATTTCACATTCTCTACAAGGTTAGATAATCTAACAAATAGCTGATACATAGCACCTATTGAGAAGATTTGAAATCAGGCTTACATCGTTTATAACTTAGAGTTATGCTAATGGAAAGATCAAATTAAAAGGCCACTTACACTCCACATTTAGTAGTCTTAAGGAGTAGATGTTAAGCTTTTTAGTAGTTTTGTAAGATTAACATAATAGATAGCGATATTTTTTAAACTCAAAATATTAATTATCGATATTGAAATTTTCGATTATTGATATTATCGATTTGGATATTTTTGATATTTTTTAAACTCAATATATAATTATCGATATTGAAAATTTCGATTATTGAAATTATCGATTTGGATATTTTCGATATTTTTTAAACTCAATATATAATTATCGATATTGATATTATCGATTTGGATATTTTCGATATTTTTTTAACTCCATATATAATTATCGATATTGAAAATTTCGATTATTATAATTATCTATTTGGATATTTTGAGAAATATCGACAGCCCTACAGTGGTCACAATTTTTGGTTCTTTGTGCATATTTTATACCAAATCAAACCAAATTCGATTTTTATTAATCATAGAATGATTGCCTTGATTTGAGTATCATCAGCCTCCAATGGTCGGCTAGTGTGTGGGGCGCGTCTCTATTCTTTGCGACACTGAGCTGTGTAAAATAATGCTGACATTTTCATTAATGCCATCCCGCTCGCCTTGGACCTAGTTCCTTTATTTTTTGCATGTAAAATTGAAATATATATAGTAGTATTGAAAATTGTTCTGACGATTGAAATTGAGATACATCTTCGTCCCCAAGGCAGCAATACCTAATTATTTTATTATTTTAGTTGCTGAACTTTTAAAACAATCAAATAAACCTAGCAACGAATTCCAACAACATAATTTCAGCTTTATTTTTTTCCCATAAAACTTGATTCACTTGCACATTTAAATAAATCACCAACTTTCAAGTTAATTATTCAACTTTCAAATATTTTTTCCACACTTCAAAATGGTATTTTTCTTATATTTGTTAAGGGTCTAAAAGTTTTTAATTGAACTGTGCTGCACGCTTTTTGTTTGTTGTTTGTTGAAGTTTTACTTTAACACGATCACTTTAATATGAATCGCGATACGGCTTGGTCCTTTGCCGGCAGTTCAAGCACTAACCAGCAACAGGACAATCAACGCGCAACTAAGTCATGGCAATGGCCGAGTTGGTTTTATAAACAAGTCCAAAGGACGAATTCGCCGTGCCCGCTGGAAGGCGCCAAAATTGCAACACCAGAAAGCTTTTCTCCAAACAGGAGTCGGCGCAATGCTAAGGCGTCGCAATTTCATTCATAAAATCAACAGATGACAAGGTCAGGGCAAGTAAGTGGGAACAGCAACAGGTGTTTAAGGATTAGACAAGCAGCCATAATGGGCGAATAGCTTGCAAGTGTGTTGGGTGATACAATTTTGTCAACAACAGCAAAAAAATTAAAAAACAATAACAAACCGTGGGCATTGGGGAACTTTTCATAAAAGCCGGTATAAAGCTTTTCTGTGGCATTGGAAAGTCCTTTCACCAAGTGGCGCTCCGTGAGGCGAAAAAGTAGTTGCCTGTGGACACTACCCGAGTCTGGAGCGCTTACAAAATGCCCGCAGAGGATAAAGTGATTTGTGGTTAGCCTTTGTGTTTACGTGAATTATGAAAATTATTTCAATTGTGGGAGAAGAGAAGAAGAAATTAGCTTTGAGCGCTTTTGTACGGGAAATTTAAGGGGGTTGAGGCATCAAATAACAAAGTGCACGATGACATTAACTAAAATTGCACACATTTCTCTTTCCAGAGGATGACAACAACAAAACGGTGGGCACATTGGATGTCCTATTAAGCAGTGCCTATTGCCGTTCACAGCGTTTTCTATCCAAGCAACTGGCCCAGCTGCGTCCTGAGCTCACCATGTCCATATTTTCGGGTATGTAAAGCAACAATTTCCACCTTCAGTTAACTCACTTTAGTTAAATTGCCAGAAATCACACACCGCTTTCAAAGCGCTCGTGAGGATGTGCGTGCATTGTTGCTCCAATGCCTTTTACCCTGGCTACAGAATATGGAACTGGTGGCCACCAGTGTGCCGCCAGCCACACCTCTATCTTATATTATGGTAAGCGAGCCATGAAATTGCATTTCACCTTCATTGTTTGCAATTTGTGTTTGCAGTATTTTCCTGATTCGGGCACGCGAGGACGCCGCGAGGGTACCGGTTCCACAGAGGCAACGGAAATGATACTAAATAATCTATTCTATATCACAGCCAAGGTAAATGCGTACTTCTGGCCACGCTTTGCTCCCTATTAATCTAATTCTGTTGTGTTGGCAGTTTTCGGATGCACATCCGCGTGACATTGAGGAGCTGTGGGGCACATTGTGTCAGTTTTGGCCCAACAATCTGAAGGTTATTTTACGTTATTTGGTCATAATGAGCGGTATGGCGCCCACCGAACTGTTGCCCTATGTAAGAACTGAAAGTGAAAGGTTTTCCTTGGGGAAACTAAAATAAATCGCAAATATTTTTGTTTATCTAGGCCAAGCGGGTGGCTTTGTATTTAGCCAGGAGTTGCCCAGATCGTTTGCTAGATGAACTCATGGCCGAGCTGCAGACTGTGGAGACACTCAACTGTCTGATAGAACGTACAGAGACACCTCCCTTCTATCGTTTAACCAGCATGCGTAAGGCCTCCAGTCACAGTGCAGATGGTACGATGGAGGCTTTTTCTTTACTTATAGCCAACTCATTAAACTTTTTGTTCTAGGTCAAGCTGTGGGAGGTATAAATGATTCCAGGCTGCAGGATCTGGCTGTGGAAAAGGGCACCATACATACCAAACGTCACAGCGGCGAGGATCCCATTAAAATAGGGCAAGTCTATGGATGATGTTTCAATTAATTAAACTAACGATATCGATTTTCTTGTTTAGCACCTGTAAATCGGACAGCGGCATTCGCGCCTATACTCAAGCTGCAGCTGCTGCGGCCGCTGCTGCTGTTACGCCCACCACCAGCGGTGGCAGTCGTCCGCCACGTGGAGCTGACAAGATACGTGCCGCCTCCGGACCCTCTATACTACCCAGACCCGAAGATATTTTGATTAACGATCCCGAATTGCGACAGGACGAGAATGTAGAGCTACGTGGTGGCGCTTCAGAGGCAGCAGCAAATGCCCATCCACATCCACTGCCCATGCCCGAATATGGTGGATACTTTGCACCACTCACTGAGTTTTTGCCAGATGTTAGTTTACCCATCAGCGGATTTCATCGGTAAGCTTAAACTCTAGCCGAAAGGACCATGGTGAAGCATTAAGAAGTTGTCTTTGTCAGGAAGCTTTAATACGCTTTGTGGTTTACACATTAGAGGATGGTCTACTTTTTAAAACCTTAAATGATTTCTGCTGTGGTGTCTCACTTTGAGCCATAAAAGATGTTTTAAATAGGTGAATGGGCAAAAGAAATCTGACTAAGGAACGAAATAGAAAGATTGCAGGGCAAAAGCAAAGGAAGGCAACTAAACAACTTCAAACACGAAGTTTACCTTAGCAAAATGCTAGCATAGCTCTTTGATATACCACATCCACCGCATTTCTCTCTCAATCTCTTAAGATTTATAAGATAAGATTTATAACCCTCTGATTACCTCTGAGTATCCCAAGTAAGGATCCCTGGTCACTAGAGCAAGTTTATTTTTCTCTGGTCTACTCATTTAAGTCATGCACATATATCTTTGATCCCCCAGTAAGATGACCAATCGGTAGTAAAGTTGATATATTCCTTGTTTCTAAAAAGTAGGTCCTTTTGATTGTTTATAATATTCCTCTGGTCTCCGCCTAGGAGTCTTCGTCAACATATTCCGCTAGATTCCACCGAGTATCTTCATTAAGGATCCGAGGTTTACTCCGAGCATCTCTCATTTAGAATGTCTTGTCTATAGTTCTCCAGTATTTCTCTGTTTACAAGAATAGGATAGGTTTCGTGATCCCCAAAAAAGGTATATATATCTCTGATCTCCATCGAGAAGTCTCCGTAAAGATTTTCAGGTCATTGATAGAGTTGATATCCCTCTGATTTCTATTTAGATTTTCCGAGTGCAAATATACCCTGTAATCGTCAGGTTACCACATTTCTAGCAGAGCATAAGAAAATCGGTGAAACGAAATCATTCGACGCACAACAACATATAATATTATACAAATATTTGCCCATTTTATTTTATAATTTATTTTTACACGGCCTTAGTAATAGGCAATCCCTGTCTGTGCGCGAATCCATTCCAAATGGAAGGTAATACGTGTAAAGCCAGCTGGACTACCCAGTGTACAACCGCCAGCATCACCAAATGCCGTAATTCCCACTAACATTGGATTGTCGTGTGTGACCAACGGAGCTCCCGAGTCGCCGCCGCATTTCGATTTTCCCTCCGACGTCTTAAACACACAGCACCCATTCACTTATGTCCCATATCTTGATGCACTCGTCATGGCTCATTATCTGCAGTTCTAGACACTGCAACCAACCAGCCAGTTTACCATCTGCCATGCCGCCCCAACCACAAGCAGTGGCCCACAGGTTATCAAATTGGTTATTCTTATCCTTAAATTTGGGTAAAGCCACCTTGTTAATCTGTTCATTGAAATCAATGTGAGGCGTACGAATTAGAGCGATGTCATGACTATTGTGCCTTATATAGTTATCCTTGGTCACTTTTTGTACATATCCTCCGAAAGCCTTGTCCGATCCATAATGTATGTCCACATAGTCGCCCCCGATGCAATGTTTGGCAGTTACAATCCAAGTGTGATCAATTACACTGCCACTGCATACGGCGCCAGCATTGCTGTTCTCCGTGGTAAAGAACAGGAAAACAATGTAGGGAGCTTTGTGAAGATTAGGGGTAGCTAGCGTCGTTGAAGTGTGATTGCCATTAGCAAAGGAAATGATTAAGAGCACACAGGTTGGCAGTAGTAAGCACTTCATGTTTTGGGAAAGTAACTGGGATGGATGAAGTGAATTTGTGCTTGGAGCTTATATACCGTAATTAGGTAGCTATACTAATCTATTGTTAGTGGTAACTAATTGCTTCCGTCATTAGCTGCGCTTGCAATATCAACTGGGCCAGTCTTAAGAGTAGGAAATGGGTTGAATATATTTTAAGATAATGCTAGCTGATCGAGAAACGAAAGAGTGTAAAATAGAAGAGATCATGCACATGTCGGAAGGAACAGCCACAACTATAGAACGGTATTAATAGAGAACCACCAAGTTTGTTAACGTTCAGATAAACAAATGTGAAGTTGAAAGCAATACAAAGTTGTCTGAAACATGCGGTTGTATTTTGCTAATGCAGTAACAGCTAAAAGCAGCGCTGCTGCTACAGCGAACTTTCTTTTGCTTATAACCCGAATATTGTTTATCCGATCTTTACCAATCCTTTGGATAAACAATCGTGATTACTTAATATGTGTAGAAGGTACGAATCATCTATCTTGGAAACTTTGGCAGATATATGACATTCTTTACCAATCAGCGGGAAGAGAGGGGCGTGGCAAAAGTTGAAACTAAATTTGATCTGCCGGCAAGTAAAATATGCTAATGTGCCTTACATGTCAAGCCATCAGTTCCTACCATCTCTGAGATCTGTTTGTTCATACAAATAAAGTTACATATCTGTATTTTTCATACGAATAGAGCTACATAGCTATATATACTTGCTGATCAAGAATGTATATAGATACTTTATAGGGTCGAAGATGCTTCCTCCTTGTTATTAAAATCCAATATAATCTGAGCAACTTTTGGTACAGAGTATAGCTAAAGAATCACTCTATAGCAGGGGAGCCCGCAAGCTATACGCATCGGCTGCATTTGTTGTTGCTTTATGCATATCCTCAGGTTGCTGATAAAGAATATATATACTTTAAGGGTTGGAAATGCATCCTTCTGGTAGTTAAATATATTTGCAAAAATCCAATATAATGTGCTTACAGAGTATAGCTATAGAGTCACTCTACAGCAGGGGAGCCCACAAGGTATACGCATCGGCTGCATTGGTTGTTACCTTGCCAATGCGTAAAGAGTCTTGCGCATAGTGAAATTCCAACATCGACTTGCCTTTTGCAGAATTGAACACAAACACAAACTATCATGAGCTTGTAAATAAAGCATTTATGGTGGTGCGTCGAATGATTGCGTTTGCATCAGACAGACGAAAGACAGTCGGAATCAAGCAACAATCATTTTGGTATAAGCATTGCATATGTATATTTAGGAAAAGGAGCATATATATATATAATAAAATATACAGAATATGTGTAGAGATGTATCCACATTTCAGTAATAGGCCACACCAGATTTAGCGCGTATCCAATCCAAATGCGAACCCACACGTGTATAACCCGATGGTCCATTTCCGCATTGTGGATGAGCAAAGACAATCACACCCACCAATATGGAATTATCGTGGGTAACCAATGGACCGCCAGAATCGCCGCCACAAACGGATTTACCATCCGCATTTCGGGTACACATTACCGTATCAGTTACAGAGCCCCCATAGGACCTTGCACATTCCTGATTGCTTGTGATTTGCACATCCATACATTGCAGCCAATCGGCCAGTTGGCCATTAGCCATGCCACCCCAGCCGCAGGCAACTGCCCACCAGTTCTCATAGCGATTGTTTCTATCACCAAACTTGGGCAGCGCCACCTTATTAATCCTGCTGCTGAAATCCACTCGCGGTGTACGTATCAGTCCAATGTCATGGCCATTGGTATTGGGCCACAGCTCGTGACGTATGAAATTTGATTTGTACACTTTGTGATTGAATTGTCCTTGTCTGGCCCAATTTGAGCCATAATAAATAATGGCAAAGTCCGTGGTTAGGCAATGGGCCGCTGTTAGCACCCAGGTATTGGCAATAATAGTACCATCGCCCACGGCACCGCTATTGGATCCATCGTTGCCCAGGAAGAGGCTCACAATGTAGGGAGCTTTACCCTCATAGGCTGCATAGCCGTTTCTAATGATGTGACCGGGTTCATTGGGCGCTGCGTAGGCCACAGCAAAACTCACGAAGACTAGCAACAGCTTCATGATTATGTGGCCACCTGGAAAGGGTGATTCGCTTTTATATGTTCTTAACATAGACGGATATTACGGATAATTAGCTAAGCAATTAGTTTAAGCGATAACGAATTATTTCATTTTGAAGGGTTCGTCTAAAAACGTTTAGGGAAGAGTATGCAAGTGATAAAGAAACCTTGCGCAAACCTTAATTTGTTAGGTATTAGCCTGAAGCCTGGTTCACAAGCAATTAAACCCACTTTGACACACTCAGTACTCAGTATATCTATATATATTCTTGATCATGGCCAAATCTTTCGCTGATTTCGTTGGTACAGCGAATGTTACAGTTGAGTTTAAGCTTTCTTCTTTTTTGATTTTAAAGAAAATTTTCTTTCTGTTGGTTTACTAAAGTAAAGGATAGAAGTATTGAAATTCATACACAATTTAGGTTTAATTATTTTTGTCTTTACTTTACCTTGTCTGAAATTCGATCTCGGGACCTCGGGGAAACTTCAACACGTGAGGCATCTTAGCGCATTCGACTATCAAGCACTCGCGTGAGTGATATTAAAGAGCTAAGTCAAATGTTAAGCTCTTATCAAGCCGTATAACAGTGGCCATTATATTTCCAATGCTGGGAATTCAAACTTGAGAATTGCAAGCGGTGCTGTAATTATCTTTTCCGGATTTTTGATATTGTTTAGATTTTTGATCGATTTTTCTAATTTAGTGTGAATTTCTAAACAAATGTTTTTAAATTAAAGAAATCTTCTTTCCTATATTAAGGGCGTTATTTCGGTGCATTATTTTGTTTCTTAAATCAAGTGCTCTACCCTTTGCACTCAAAGCCAGCTTCTTTAATTGTGTGAATCTTTGCCAGATAGGCGCTACAGCCATCAGGAAGTCTGAAAAATTGTCAGCCAACAGTAGAGACATTTTTCTATTGTTATACATCGCCTCCCTACCAAAATACTGTAACCAAAATATCCGGCTCGAAGGACCTTTTGGAAATTCTTATGTTTTTGAGACAGCAGCAGACGAGACGAAATATGTTTAAGCTAATAAATTTGATTCAACTCATCTCATGCCATGATCCTCTTCACTTTCAGTTGCAATGTGGCCGTTATGCTGCTCACCGACATTGTGGTGGATGGCATTCCCGGCATCGATTGGACCCTTCACCTACCACTGATGCTTCATATTTTATTCCTGGGCTTGGACCACACACGCATCATTGTACGGGAGCATTGTAAGCAGTTGTGCGTCAATCTGCTCATCGTTCTGGCCGAGCACAATGATCACCTGACGGTGGCGCGTATTTTGCTAAACAGTGAGACCAGCAAACTAGATCTGGGCTTGACGGTGCCCGCTTTGCCAGTGATTGACAATAATTTCACGGAGCTGCATCAGCAATTTGATAGCTATCTACTGCATGTTAGCCCCCAGGCAGCAGCGGCGGCCTACGCTCTGCATCACAATCTGTCTAGTTCCACCATCATAGGGGCGCACTCCAATCAGCAAACATTGCCACAGACGCCACACAATCTACAACAATTGCTACCAAGTCAGACGGCCAGCAATATCACGCCGCCTGGCTTGACCGCCACTCCTGCTGCCTTGCAGATAAATCCCAACAATTCGGAGAACTCGGAAGTGCCGCTGATACATGCCGATGAGCATGCGCCACCACAACCAGGACCCAGCATGCCCATAGCACATGTGATCAAAAGTTTGCTCAAATTTCTGGCCCAGGATACATGTCAACCTTTGTGGAACTATGAGGACATCACGGCCAAGGTCTGGGCAGTGAAATCGGCAGAGCAACTTAGCTGCTTCCTCAAGCATATGGTGAAGGTGTTTGCTGATAGCTACCCCCAGGCACGCATAGCCGAGCGTTGGGCCCAGACGGCGCTACAGCTGGGATTATCCTGCTCTTCGCGTCACTATGCAGGACGCTGTCTACAGATATTCCGAGCACTCAATGTGCCCATCAACTCACGCATGCTCTCCGATATACTGTCACGCCTGGTGGAGACAGTGGCCGAGCAGGGTGAGGACATGCAGGGCTATGTGACCGAATTGCTGCTCACGCTAGAAGCAGCAGTGGACAGCCTAGACTCGGACTTTCGTCCGCTGGATGTAATGAAGGACATTTTCAAGAGTACCCCCAATTTGAATAACAAAGACGGCGGACCCAATTCCATACTGCCCGGCAAAAAGTCACCCTCGGGCATGACACCACAGTCCTCGAACTACTCAATACCCAGCCATGGACGCAGCACCAGCTACTCCGTTTCCTACTGCGGACGCAAGGCCAATAATTCACCCTGCGACAAGCAGGTGGAGTTGAGGAATCGTGCCTCAGGCATTGAACTGGAACGTAGTGTGGTGTGCAAGTTTGGTGTGGGAGTTGGAGGCGTGGGCGCTGGTTCGGCGCTGTCCCGATCGCGTAGCGCTCAAAGTTTGAAAATGCTGGGGGATACGGCCACGCAAGATGACAAGATGACCATACTGGCCCAACTGTTTTGGCTATCGGTATCACTGCTGGAGTCGGACTATGAGCATGAGTTTATGTTGGCATTGCGTCTGTTGACACGTGTGCTGCATCGCCTGCCGCTGGATCGTCCTGATGCCAGGGATAAGGTGGAGAAACTGCAGCAACAGCTCAAATGGACAGCCTATCCGGGTGTGCATGCCTTGCTGCTGAAGGTAAGTGGTGGGAAGTTGGTTGTTTCTCTTATCAATCTTCTATAATTTTACTTCACTTCCAGGGCTGCACCCACAGCGCCACGTATGAGCCAACCATTACGCTGCTGGCTCAGTTTGCTCCCTTATTGAGTCTGCCCGTTTGTGATCCCACACAGAGCTGTGCTTTTCCCATGAATGTCATTGCTCTGCTACCCTACATGTTGCTGCACTACGAGGATGCCAATGAGATTTGCATACGCAGTGCCGAAAATATAGCCCAAGTGTCTACCGAACTGGGAGCCAAGCTGGAAAACCTGGGCACCGTGATGACCCTCTATAGCCGCAAGACTTTCTGCAAAGAGTCGTTCCAGTGGACCAAGTGTGTGGTCAAGTATTTGCATGATACCTATGCCCACATGGGTCTTCATATGCTGGCATTCCTCATCGAAGTGCTGGAGAAGGGACCACAGCAGGTGCAGGTGCCCGTGCTGAATGTAATACACTGCATGCTGCACTATGTGGACCTGTCCGCACCCCAGGCACAGACCATAAATGCGGACTTATTGCGTGCCATAGGCAAATATTTGGATGTGAGTAGAGCTAACATATTTCTTATGCTAAGCAGATTCATTTATATCCGCCCCCCTCAAATCGTTTAGACCGTCAACTGGAAGGACTCCCTTAAGATACTGAAGCTAATTGTGACGCGCAGCTCTTCGCTGCAGGTGGTACCGCCCAGCGATGGCAGCAGCGCCGGCTTATCGTTCTCCTTCTATGGCGCATATCCGGACTCGGATATGTTCTGTAAAAAGGAACTGGCCGGTCGCACCATGGAGTTCACCTTTGATGTCAGTCAAACGCCGCTGATAGGTCGTCGCATTTTGCTTAAAACTGAGGACCCTCTGGCCACCGGTGCCATCTCCGTTACGGGTAGCTCTTCGCTCAACTCTACACTGACCAATGCCACCACAGTGACAGTGGCACCCAGTGCCGCTCAACAGCAGGCAAATGCTCAACTGCAACAGCAGCGTGCCCACAGCAATGTGGCGGCTATTGCTGCCTCAGCTGTGGCCCAGCAACAGCAATCTCAGCAGCTGCAGCAGCAGCACAGTGTGGTGGGCACACCCAACTCACCGCGACGCAGTGCCAGCCTTTCGCCGGCAGATACAGTACCGCTTAGCGGTTGGAAACGTCCCTGGATGTCGCAGTGTCGGGTGCGTGAGTGTCTGGTGAATCTATTGACCACCTGTGGCCAGCGTGTGGGACTACCCAAATCGCCTTCGGTAAGTCTGCGCTGGGGAAATTGATGTCCTTAGTTTGTACATATAGCCAGGTGCATGCCTTAGGCTAGCTCCCTTAATCCTTCTTGCTGTACTTTCATACCAGAGAACTGTTAGCGGTTGTGCTTGTCATATTTGGTGGGACTTAATCTGTCCGCTTTGAAACTATGTTAGATCCGTAGCTTAGCTGGCTGAAATTGCCTTGACACGAGGTTGTACTTGTTCGATTTTTGATATTTCTTCTTTTCGAAAGAAAGAACCTGCAAAGAGTTTGTCCCAGTTTTAATCGAAAATCGTATAAGCTAAGTATATATTTATTCTTGATCAGCCAGACGAGCTAAAAGAAGAACCGCTCAACTGAACCTGTTTTGAATATCAATCGGTTTGCTTCTCTGTTTTCAAACCTTTATTAAAGATTATACAAAATTAGGCAACATATTGAATAATATGCTCTCCGTTCTTCATGATTAAGAAATCCAGATATACAACTCAAAGCAAACAACCGCCACAGTTCTCTGTCATCATGCATATAAAATGATTTATTTCTAATTCTTTTTCTTTCATGTAAAATTTCAAATCAAATACAAAACCAAAACCAATCCAAAAAACTAACTAACGCCATTATCATCATTAACCAATCCGAACCAAAAAAAACCAATCAATTGAAATCAAAACCAATTCTAGGACGATTTCATAAACTCAATTTGCTCAAAGGTAAAGAACCTGAGATTCTCTGTGAACCGCGTAGCTCTGCTTGATTCATGTTTGCTCGCATTTTGTTTTCATTTTGCGTATCCTCTGTTCCGCTGTGCATGTCTGTGCATGTTTGTGTTTTGTTTCAACTGTACTTTTCGTTTATTCTTTATCTTATGACACATTCAGTCGTTGAGCACGTCACTACTAACGGGATCGATTGCGACCAGACAAAGCGTAAGCTTTATCTCTATATCTACTCACCTAAATGTTGATTTTGATACTTGACTTTTGCGATACATGGGTCTAATTTACTTTGTCTTGTCCCCCGGTTTGAAAACAGGTCATCTTCAGTCAATCTTCGGATTTGATGGAACGTCAGTCGTCGGCCGCCTCTTCCACTGAGGAGACCTCAGGTCCCCAGGGTGATCTGAGCAGCGGCTCGCGTCGTGACGATGGACAGCCTGATTTTACAGTATTCAAGGACTTTGATTTCCTGGAGTATGAGGACAGTATTGCTGGTGAATCCACGGACAACTTTAACTGGGGCGTGCGACGTCATCAGTTGTTTGAGGGCGATGAGGATCGGCTGAATTGTGGCAGCGGCATTGGTGGCTCCATCAAGGGAGGCCACTCCTCGGCACTGGAGGATAGCTTCAGCGATAAGACACCCATCTTGAGCAAGCGCAAGCGTCAGACCGCTGACGATTCGTCGGACGAGGAAGCTGAATCGGAGTCCCCTCTCGATGAAGATCATCGTCAATCGTTCTTAAAGTCGGGCTTCAGTGCGGTGCCGCCCAGCTCCTTGAGTCTGCGTGAGCGACGACGTCGTAACTCAGTCTCACGTAGTGACACTAGCGGCTCCAGTGCCGGGGATCTTGGTGATATCACGCCTTGCAATGCCTCGCCACATTTGCCGGGAATAATACGTTTCGGTGCCGGCATACGGGACGAGGCGGAGGAGAACTGGCGCCGTCAGCTGCAGGCCATGCTGGTTAATCAGCCCTCGGCCCATACCTCGGAGCTGTTGCTGCAACTGTACCGGCTAATCAAGGAGCTGACCTTCAAGACTATTAGCATATCTAAGGAGGCCAAGAAGTTCTTTACCGGCATAGGATCTCAGCTGGGTAATCGCATATCACTGTTTACGGACTTGCTCAGCTCGCGGGCCGATCCTCCGCGTGTTTGGTGCAGTGAGCTGCAGGCCACCACGCCAAAGCTCTTTGAGACGCTGCGTTTCAATGTGCTGGAGGTGCAAGAGCACTTGGAGACTTTCTTTGATCGCAAGGATCAGGTCTTAGAGGTGAGTGGTGGTAGAGGAGTCTTTGGCTAACATTGTGATTGCTTGGGTCTCTTATTCCAGTGCCTGGATGCGGTGAAAACCAGCTGTAAGCTGTCGCTTTTCAATGAATCCGATGTGGCTGCCTCGGGTCTGGAGCTGCCCAGCTGTTCCAGCATAGCCTACATGCCGTTCGATCCCGCCTCCACCGAGGTGGTTTTGGACTTGGGTCGCTCCCTGTACAAGCTTATGTTTCAGCTGCTGTTGCTGATAGAATCGAATCATAAGATATCCTCGAATGTGGTGAATCATTTTCGCATCAATGAAGACGTAAGTGTAACCCAATTCAAAGATGCAAATCCACTACATCGTCTTCTCTTGCAGATGCATGACATATCCGATCTCTATGCTTTGGTGCGCGATGCTCTGGTGCGTTGCACCAGCGAAACCGAACTGGATTGCCTGGAATCATCCACCTCTACAGAGGGTGAGCATACGCCCACACCCTCGCCCGGTCTGCCCATGACCCAGGAGGAATTTGAGACGGCCCTGCATGAGCACATCGATCTGCAGCGCTGGCCCAGCGCCATTGCTCATGTGCGTCAATATCGACGCGTGTCCACTTTGACACCCACTGGTGATCAGAGTCTGGCCATCTTTAGCTACAGCAATCTGGACAGTCGCTTGAAATTCGATGAGATGTCTATTATACTGAATGCATATGCGCATGGCATCATGAAGGATCGCACGGGTATATGGTCTGCCAATATTTTCTCGACTTTTGCTTATAAACCCTTTTCTTCCACACTTCAGCCGAGGCCTTCATTGTATCCAAATCGGACTCGGAGCTATTTGAGGTCTATGCCATACTCTCGGAGAATTTATATCATGTATCTAGCGCTTTGACCAACATGGAGATCAGCATGAAGAGCTACTCGGCGGGCAACGTCTCAGGCAACTTGCATCGCAGCGAACAGGACATTGTGACAAATCTTTAACTTTACGTAGATTAAGTTGATGGCAGAATTTAAGCACTTTTGATATGTAAGCCTTTAGTCGATAAAAGCAGCATTGCAGGCACCACAATTGGATTGAGCGACCATTATTAAGTGTGCTTTTTAGGATACAATCTAATATATACATACATACATACATATTTAACAAAAAGTGCTGAAAGGAGTGGATTTATTTTGGTTGTTGCACAGGAAGAACTATAATCTAATAATGAACCCTTATTTTTCATGATCTGCTGGGTTGAAAACTTTAAATGTGCATAGCAACAAGTCGGAAAACAATTGGTCTGGTCTCTAGGATAAACCAGTAATGGACATTTCAGTTCAGCTAACGATCCAAAGGAAATCACTGAGAGCTTTGATGATGTTAAAGACTGCCTAGTAGCGGCGCATGTGATGAAGCTAGGCATAACGAGGACCCCTGAAGCAAATAAATGGAACCGAATCCAGAATCTCAAAAACTCTAGGACACGCCACGATCAGATTAAAGCTTAGTATACACTGCAAAAACCAAAAACAAACTTGTAAACATGAGTTCAAGAAATTGACGAGCACAACCAAGGGATTGTTCGCTTCTTTGGAAGAGGCTTCAGAACAATCATTGACATTTGCCAAGTCGTCAAAGATCTTCCTGGACTTTAAAGTCTGAAATATGCAAAGTTCAATGAAAACGGTAGAAACCACATAAGACGGAAGTAAAGTACGTAAACTAAGGGAAGGTAAATGACAGACAGGTGAAAATAGGATCAAAAGAAGCAGCGAATGCCTTTAATAAGAGAGGGTAAAACTGAATGGAAGGAACTTATAGCCATTTTCAAACAGAAATGGTGAAGTTCACACTTTAGGAAGCCATGAGAAGTTAAGTAAGAACAGTTTTGTCAATTTAGCTGATACTGATCTGTAAAGTCAGAAAGCCAGAAAATAGGCAACTGTAGATAAGCTGTAAAACTTCTGGCAGGTTCCAAGCTAGTTTGCAAGTAAGTACAACACTGATAATACCAGACAGAAATTCCAGCTGTTTATACTCAGCACCAGAGATGGGCAACACCGCGCACCGTTATTTCACTTACTTCACTTCAAATTGTGTACGCTTCTCCTTGGCTGAGGAACATCGTCAAGACTAACAAGAATCATATTACAAGTGGATTTTATTAAACTAAATCGCTTAACAAGCTTGACATGATCCAGATCCTTAAAAAAAATATTTATTCGGTCATCTGTCTCTTCAAATTCCATTTGTATTTCTTGAAATGTTGAAATTCACTTTCTGCCTATCGATGATTTGATCGATAAGTCTATCGGGACTTAAGCTTAAGAACTAAACTTCGCATGCGGGGCCAAGTTTGTTGCTTGTTTATAAGTAAATCACAGTACATCTAGACAGTTTGGCGAACCGGAAATAACTAAAGTAACAATTGGTGAGTTTCAAAATCAAGGAAGTTTTTAGAACGATTAGATAAATAAATACTTAGAGTTTATGCCATTCCTCTGCAGGCTGCTCTCTGCTTTTGGATGGTTAATAGTTGCCATCTCCAAGCTCCTTAAAACCCTGTTCTACGCTTAATCACGTAAAGAGTATAAATTAGTAATGTTACAAGTAAATCTCACCTTGAAGAACAGTCCCCCCAGGGACCAGTCTGTCCCCTGGAATGCAATGAGCCCCGAACGCCGGTTTCTTTTTTAGAAAACAAAAACATTTATATATAAGTCATTCAGGTCCACATTTAACTTACGTATCTAGATTCTAATTGAGTCAATGGAGCAAATTTTTTTCAACTTCACATTCATTCTAGATTCACACACAACCTAATCCAAGCTCCGATCCTAATCCGCCTCCAGTCTCGCTAGGTGAACAGATTCTTCAGTGCATTTCTTTGCTGTCGATTATAATTGGCCAGCAGCTGTTTGGTGCTGTTCAACTCATTCAAAATCTGTTTACTCTCGGGCAAGAGTGTGGAGGCTCGCTTCAGGTCATTGATCGCCTCCTCATAGTTACGCAGAGCCCGCTGAGCCTGGCCGCGTCGATAGAAGGCCTTGCTGCAGTTCGGATCGAGTCGTATGGCCTCAGAGCAATCGTATTTGGCACTTCGATAGTTGCCCAATTTCAAGTCCACCGCCGCCATATTGATGTTGTTAACCACCGAAAATGAGTCCAGTTTGCTGAGATCCGTTTCACCGGAGGTCTTTTTGATCTGGGGCAAGTCTTGCCATTCAAAGTGTTTGCGTAGATGTGTGTAGTAGCGATTGGCCTTGCGGTATTTGGAGCGAGCCTCGTGATAGCGAGCCAGTTGATAGAAGTAGTTGCCGGACTGACGTAGCACAGTCAGCAGGGCCAAGGCGGCTTCCGACTAACAAGTGGAAAGTTTATTAATAATATGAGAATCCAGGGGGAATCTAATCAACTTACCGTGGGCTTTTCGAACTTGCCCGTCCAGTCTTGCGGATAGGGTGGCAGCTTGTCTACTGTCTCGTCGCTGCACTCGATTCCCCAATCCTCGTCCCTAGCCAGTTCCCCACAGTCTCGGATGACAATCTCTGCCGTGGGCTCTCCCTCATCGTTGCAGTTCTGCTCCATCTCGGCCACCATGCCCAGACCGCGCAGCACCCGTCCCACCACCACGTTGATGCCATTCAGATTCTCGCACCCCACTGCGGTGATAAAGAACTGGGAGTTGTTGGAGTGTGGCTTGCCGTAGTTGGTCATGCTGACCACGCCCTCCTCGTTATGCTAAACGGAAGAAAAGATCTAGAGTGGGAACTCATTATCTGCTTAGACGGCTCCTACCAACAGGTCAAAGTTTTCGTCCTCGAAGACGGGTCCGTAGATACTCTCGCCGCTGGTGCCATCGTTCCTGACCAGATCCCCACTCTGCACTGCGAAAACTCGCTTAATTCGGTGGAACCGGTTGCCCCGGTAGTGGAGGGGCCTTCCCAGCTGTCCAGTGCCCCGCTCTCCCGTACACAGCGCTCTAAAGTTTTCTGCCGTTCGGGGCACGACGTCCTTGCGCAGTTCGATAATCAAGCGACCCGCTGAGCGACCCGAGGTCTTTTTAATTAAGAAGAAAATTGGGACAGGATCATCGACGCTCACCGTTTTCCTGGCCAATTTGGATGTCCATGAAGACCAGCGGATTCGAAGATATCACTGGCTGCAGCAACCGTTTGGCCTCCATTTTGGTCCTTTTTGGTGGGACTGGGATTTTCGGTGGGGCTTTTTAAGGGGACGGTTGCGGCGTCCTTGTATTCACACTCACACCCACACGCGCATACGCGTCTCCTGTGTGGGGGGCGAAATTTAACTAATAACAAACAGCCCCAACTAGAGTGTGGCCTTATTCGATTGAGTGGGACCGTATCCTAAAGTATGGGCACACAGGCTGCGTTTGGCCCACGTTTTGTAGCAGGCAGCTTTGTATTCAGCTGTTTGAAATCAACGTTAATGTTTGAAATTGCTTTTGGCGCTCCATTTAAATTAGTGGAGTGCTAATTAAATAATCAAAAACTTATTTATAGGCTATCTATAAGCTATTTATAGAAATAGTGCGTTATGGCCAGCAGCTTTTTTTTAAATCAACTTTTAATCAAGATTATCAAGTCTATTTCCATAAAAACACGAGATAATGGGAAACCGGATAAGTTATATAAGTTTACATATAATTTAGCAACTAGCTTGGACCCGATTTCTCGATTTTTCTCAATTTCTAAATCGAATACGTTTAATTTCGGAGCACTTAAGCCGGCAAATACTGGCTCTGTGAATTAACTTTACCCAAACCAGCCTCTTTTTTATAAGAGAAGACGAAAACGCATGGAGGTACCTCACCATGTGAAAATCAGGGCATAAAATTGTGTCTTTTTCTATACAAACAATATTAGTTCCGACATCCGTACATCTAATATGCCTAGTCTAAGTACGAAATATCTATAAATTTGTTTCTTTATTAGTGAAATTTTGATTCAGCACTTTGTTCTGATAAAGTTTTGCATAAAAGAATATATACTTTAAGGGGAAAATGAATCTTTTGGATCTCTTAATCATTTTACAATCGATTTCCCCATCATTTCATATTTATGACATATTTGCCTTTACCTACCACTGCCCCGCCCTCTTCAATTTTCTGCAATTATCTGTCCTCCGTTTAAATAAGTTGCACAACATCCAAATTGGCCTTAGCTTAAACATATAATTTGGTACCCCAACTGAGCGTAGGCATAGACCTGGCAAATGCCATAAAAGCCTCGGTGCTTATATACCTCCTTAAGCAGTTTACTAACAACTATCCACAAATGCAGGACCTACTGGATCAGGAACTTGAACGCATTGATGATTTGCCCAAAATGGGTTTAACCTGGGTGGAGTATAGCGCCTATGCTTTGGGCATTAATATAGCCCCAAGGAAACGCAGCTCCAGGCCTTGCCTAGTGTGAGTGTTGTGCTCTAAGAACAAGTTTAAATTAGATTTCTATAGAGGATTTCTACATCAGCATACGTCTAGCAGTTTTGATGATCAACCTGAGCATCATCTACAGTCTGTTATTGTTTATTATGGCCAACTATCAGGTGTCCTTTGAGGCCTATGTGGAGGTTGGTCTTGTAAATCTGTCTATCAAATGATGAAATGATTTCTTTGGATTCCTTCAGGCAGTGTTGCTTACCTTTCAACTGTCGGTGGGTGTGGTCAAGATGTTGTATTTCCATCATTATGTACCGGCTTGTGTCCAACTGGTGCATGCCACAGAAGCTGGAGAGGTACTCAAAAATCTGGGTCTTTTTGATTTGGGTAAGCCTCTGTGTTGAATCCAAAACTTGTGTTTACCAACTCCTTCATCTAGATTTACCCCGTAAACTTGACTTACGTAAGGCCTTAAGTTCGATTTTGGTTAAGAACTGGCTGCTCATCGATCGTCAGGTGATGTTTTTTTACAAAATTGTCTGCATGCCAGTTTTGTATTACACCTTGAGGCCATATTTTCAATACGTTTACGATTGCTATTTGGTCCGGGATAGCTGTAAGATGACTTTAAGTAAGTTGATTGATTGGAATCTTAAATATAATCCTTTTAAACTATTAACTCTATGTAGCCTATCCAGCCATAGTGCCCTTTGCCAAGTTGGGTCAGCTTGAGTTTCCCTCGTATGCCTTACGTTTTCTACTTTTGCAATCGGGTCCTTTTTGGTGCTTTTTTGGTAGGTGGATTTATGGTTTGTGAATTAACACTTACCAAATCTTGTCTTTACTTAGCCGTTTTTGGCTTCAATAGCCTGTTTGTTATTCTGACCAGACATGAGGCTGGCCTCTTGCAAGTTCTACGCCATTTGATACAACACTCCACATGCGATGCAGTGGTTCCCCAACATTTGAGGGTAAAATATTTGCAATGTTGTGTTAAACTGTTTGCGCGTATTGCCAGGTAAGAGTTTGCTTATCAATTGAAAGAATATTGAATAACTAAAGTTTTTTCGTATTGCAGACATCATGTTCAGATCGAAAACCTCTTCAAGTATATCATATTAGTGCAATGCGCTGTCAGTAGCATTTTGATTTGCATGTTGTTATACAAGATCAGCACTGTTTTGGTGGGTAACATGTCAGTTCTTAGAGATTATACACAAAACCTCTTCTCTTTTCTATGTTCTTAAGGATGTGGGCTTGGTCTGGATGGGCATGATTATGGTGTATTTTGTTACCATCACTTTGGAGATTAGTTTGTATAATGTCAGTGCCCAGCGAGTGGAGACACAGGTAAAGAGATCTATTGAAAGCGGAGTGATACCAAATTTAAGTGGGGTAAAAGATAGTTAGATGTTGGGGAACTACTACCAAGGCACAGTAGAGAGAGTATGGTGTCTCTGGGCATAGTTTTACGATCATTGGAAGGCAAAATATAAAAAAAAAACCAAATGGGGTAACGTTTCAAGGGGGTTTTCGGTGCTCCCAACTCATTTCAAGTCATATTTTTCTGATCGTGCTACATTTTTATCGATCAAGCAAGAGAAAGATGGGGAAAAAGTTTTGCTATTAATGTTGACTACTCCTAAAACTAGTCCCATTTGGTTAGTCTTATGTAAAGCCTAACATTCTGGCCGAGTTTCGTTAAGTTGTCGTGCTGAAAAAACTACCTTGAAGTGACTTTGCTCGTATTCTGACCGTTTTAGCTTCAGTGCTTAGCTCAAAGGCATCGATTGAGTTGGCTAGAGTTGGCCTGTGATGGTTTCACCCAAAAGTATTACCACTAATCCTTCAAAATGCTGAACGAATTCTAATTTGGTTGCCTTTCCCTTTTCATATAAGTAACTTCCTTTTTGTTTGCAATTCCAGAGCGAATTACTTTTCTTCGATTGGTATAACTGTGCCTGGTATAACGAGTCCAAGGAATTCAAGTTGATGATCAAGCTAATGTTGCTATTCACAACACGTACGTTCGTTCTTAGCGTGGGTGGATTTACCAATTTGTCACACAAGTTCCTCGTACAGGTAAGTCCAAAACATGAATCTCTTTCTCTCTTAAAATTTTATCCCATGAACTTCCTTTCTAAAGGTCTTTCGTTTGAGTGGCAATTTCTTTCTGCTTCTGCGTAATATGAATAACAAATAACCATAATTAGTTTTTTGGTTTATACAAAAGACAACGTGGGAAAAGTTTTATTTTTGTTTTTTAAAGGGAAATTCATCATTAAGCAACTTATACACTTACAGAAATATTGTAATTGGCACATTAAACGTAGATGACAAATATGTTTAGATATATATATGTGTGTAGGTATGTATATAGAATAGGTTGCAAGTTGGAACAGCGGCTGATAGAGAAATGCGGTCACCCTTGGCCGGGCTAGACCCAATCTAGAGCACAAATTGGCAGTTATGAATTATATATATCTAGTATATGGCATTTAGTATGCGAACGATGATGCTTTAAAGCTTAACGGTGTTTTGCGTGTACACAAAATATTTCGGCTAAAGGACTAAAATTACATAATTTCATTCAACGATTGGTTTGTTCGTCTCGATCTCGTACTTAGTTGTTAATTGAAGTAGTTGGTAGTGCGGGGAGTTTTTTTTTGGGGATCTAGGGCTCTAGACGATTGCGTCTAAAGCAACCATCCGGCAGTGCTTCCGAAATGGCACGTATGTTGTCCACCTCCTGCAGCAGTTCGTCGAGCTCCGATTCGTACATGTCGATTAGTTTCTTTTGCAAGTTGCGCTGTTCTCGATACTTCTCAATGCGTCCCGTCAGATTGACGCGATTGATATCGCCCTCAACAATGGTCAGCCGATTTTCTAGAAGATGGTTTGGGCATTGAGTGAGTGGGTGAGAGGTAATGCTAAACAGGAGTATCATCTCAACTTACCCAGTTTGTCTAAGTCGGCAGTGTTAATGTCTTTCAGGTTCTCCAGCTCATCCTTGATGGCCGTCAGATCGGCATTGACCTTTTCAATTTGCTTTTGCGCCTCCTCTGTATCGGCCTTGGCCTGACCCACCTTACGCTTGGCATCATCCACCAGATTGTCATCCTTGGTGGAGTTGGCCTCCAGATCGAATATTTCCATTTCCGTGAGCTTGACGCGATGATTCAGCTGATCTGCCTCATCCCTTAGATTGCGTGCAGCCACCTTGGTTTCATTTGCCTTTCGTCGTATCAGCTCCGCGTCCTAAGGGAGAAGTTAAGCTTAGCTCGAGTCGAGTGTGAGTTGGTCTGTTCTTACCTTGGAGGCCTGTTCGGCATACTTTTTCTGTGCCTCCTGCGCATTGTGCTTGGCCTCATTGGCATTTTGGTTGGCTCCTGCCAGGGCCTCGCCCGCCTGACTTATCAGCTGTTTGGCATTTTGTATTTCCTGCTCAATGCTGGGCACAGTTTGCAGTGCCTGCGCCGCCTTCTCCGAGGACATTTGCACCTCGGACTGGAATCCGGCCAGCGTGTTGTAGGTATTATTGGCCTCCTTCAGGGTATTGTCACCCTGCTCGACGGCCTTGGTGGCTCGGTCGTGTGCAGCTATGGCTCTCTGCAACAGCTCAATGTCATCCTGTTTCTGCTTGTCGGCTCTGAATTAAGAAGGGGAAGATGATTAGTTTGTTTGAGCCTGGCAAATGCCTCGACCCTCACCTCTGCAGCAACACATCCGCCAGCTCGCGTTCTGCCTCAAAGTCAGCAAACACCTCGCCATTACTATTGGACAGCTCATTGATCTGCTTGAGCAGCTCATCGGCACGCTCGTTGGCCGCCACCGCCTCCTTCTTCAGCTTATTGATATCAATCTCGGGTTGGGTTTGTCTATTGACATCGTTGACCAGTGTCAGCGCCGCATCGTACACCTCGTTGGCCTTGCGCAAGGCCTCCTTGGAGGTTTGTGTCACAGCGCCCAGGGACTGCTTCACCTGATTCAGTTCCAAGCGCACCTCGGAACGCAGCTCCACACTGACCTTCTGCTGCAAATCAATGGCGTTTTTGGCCAAAAGCAAAGCCTTCTCCACCGCATCCTTGGCATCTTTGGCGTTCTTCAGATCGAACTGGGCCTCCGATTCCAAGCGATCGGCCATGGCTCGAGCCTCGCGTGATATGTCCGATATTTGCTGAGACTGTTGACCAAACTCCAGGGACTTGTTCTTGGCCTTGGCCAGTGCCTGGGCACCTTCCTCGTTCAACAGATCAATGGCGTTTTGCAGCTCCTTCTTGGCATCCTCAATGATGTTATGCAAGGCGGTGTAGTTGTCGCGTGCTCTCAGAATCTCAGCATTGGCATCCTGCTGTAGTTTGTCGGCACTCTCCAAATGATTCCGCATGCTATCCAATCGCTTGTGCAGATCCTCGATGACCTCCACATAGGTCTGTCCGCTTTCACCGGAATTATCGCGCGCATCTTGAGCCAGCAAAGCTACCTTCTCTTGGACTGCCTTCAGCTTGGCCTCAAACTCCTCGTCGTTGGTCACCGGCGTGCGCGCAATCTCATCCAGCGTCGCGCTCAGATTGGCCAGCTTAGCGCGATGCAGGTTGGCGGCATCCTGCACCAGGTTATAGCAGTCGGGACAGTCCACGCAGCCACGATGACGATCGTATTTGTTCTCCTTGCAGCGGTCACAGCGACGTCCCTCCACATTGTCGTTGCAGGGGCACTGTCCCTGCTGGTCGCACTGGAAGCCCTTGGAGCCGCTCTCGTCGCACTCGCAGGGCTTGCAACCCTCCGTGGAGAAGCCGTAGAAGAAGTTGGCACACTGATCGCAGCGTACCCCCACCACACCGGGCTTGCAGTGGCACTGGCCCGTGTTCCGATCGCAGGTGGAGTTGTAGCTACCCACCGGATCACACAGACAGTTCTCACAGCCATTACCCGAGCGTATGTTGAAGTATCCCGGCTGGCACTCACCACAATCCCGTCCAATCACATTGGGCTTGCACTGGCACTGGCCGGTGACCTGATCGCAGCGCGAAATGCTCTGGTCGTCCTGCTCTGTGCCGGCGTTGTAGCAGCTGCAGCGATCGCACTGTCCATGCGGCAGGGCCAGAGGATCCCCAAAGTGTCCCGGCAGACACTGGTCGCAGTGCTGGCCGTTTGTGTTGTGTATACACTTCAGACACTCTCCCGTGGTGCGGTTGCAGTTGCCCACCGCATTGGGATCCACATTGCCATTGCAGTCGCAACTCTGGCAGGTCTGCACCTCACCCAGCAGACCGGTGGGATCTCCGAAGAAACCATCGCTACACTGTTCACAGCGAGAGCCAAAGTAACCCACCGGGCACTCCGTGCAGATCACCGTGTCGCCATTGATCTGCAAGCAGGCGCCATCGTTGGGACAGGGACAGCGTTTGCAGTCGTAGGGGGTGCCACCCAAGGCATTGCCATAATACCCCTTGGCGCACTGATCACAGTTATCCCCGTGGGTGTTATGCTGACAGATGCAACGTCCCGTCTCCGAGTCGCAAATGTCCGCATGTCCATGGCAATCGCAGGGTATGCAGGGCATGAACGGTCCACCTCGCGCCGGACTGTGACGATAGCCGGGCGCACACGACTCACAGAACTGTCCCAGATAACCCTCCGGGCAGGTGCACTGCTCTATCCAGGTGGCCGGATGTCCGGCGGCTCCTCTGTGCGCCGTCTGCAACTCCACATCATCCAGTATGGCCTCACCCTGCACCGAGTAGGTGGCTCGTATCTTAATGGCCGTCAGATTGGAGAGTATGGACAGAAATCCTCTAGCCGATTGGCTGGGCTGCCACTGATAGTCGTGATGTTCGTGCAAACGGAAGGTGTACTCCTTGACACCCTGATCCGGTATGCCATTGCTTTGGGCAAAGATGGGCAGGGAGATTTTACTGCCAGCTCCCTCTAGGATGACATCGCTGGCACTGGTGCTGGGTCCCACCTGGCCCACCAGCTGCAGCTTGAATTTGAGGTCGCGATTGTAGGAGGCACGCTGGTCGCCCAGAAACCGGTCGGGGGCCAGGAAGTACACATACTCGTTACCCTGAGCTGTGGTGCCTATGCTGCGACTATATTGATTGTACTTGATGTCCACATCGCGGCGATTCAAATCAACTGCCGTCCAGCGTTCCTTGTGCTTGTTGAAATTGGAGGTGACCGAGACGACGGAATAGCCCGGCGCCGTTTGACACTCGGAGGTGTGGCCATAGCAGAAGCAGGGAGTGCAGCCAAAACGATTGATCTTGTCCAGGTTGAAGAAGCCGGGCTTGCATCTGAAAGGGCGAATCAGCGATTAAATGGGAGAATATCACGGGAATACCCATCTTCACTTACTCATTACAGCGACGTCCTTCCACATTCTCCTTGCAATAGCAAATGCCACTTTCGGTGTCACAGGCCGGTGTATTATCCTGCGAGCCACGTCCATCACAGCCGCAGGGCTGACAGCCATGCGGTCCAAACTGATAGTAGTTGTTGTCACACCGATCGCACTTGTCGCCCGTCACACCTGGCTTGCACTGGCACTTGCCCTGGCTGTTGCACTGCAGCGAACGCGAACCAACCGGATCGCAGGCACAGTTCACGCAATAGCCATCCTCACGCATGTAGAAGTTATCTTTGCAACGCTCACAGTTGGCTCCATCGCGATTCTCGCGACAGTCCAAGCAGTGTCCACCATGTCCCGTCAAATTGTAGAGATGGGCGTCAAAGAAACACTTGTCAGCCAGTCCATTGCAGTTGCAGGCTGAAAGTAGTCAAGAAAGGGTTGGCTTAAGAGTTCTCCTCCTGCTAAGTGTGTGGTCGGGTTCATGCTTTACAGTTGATCAAATACCAGTGCGGTGGCGCCGAACCTATATAATTGGTCTGTAGGCTATAGTCATAGGACCAGCCCCCATAACCCTGAGTGGAGGTCAGCAGTAGGGAAGCTACCGTATGCCACCACAGCAGCAACATGACTGAATGCGTTTTGTTGCTGTTGTCGTCTTGCATTAACAACTCTTTGGTTAGCGGCAACTAACGGCAAAGTGGTTTGTCCTTTTATAGAAAGTCCAGTCAAGTGGCACAGTGGGCTCAGGTCTATGGAAAACTAGCTTGAAATTTAGAATTATGAATTTCCTTGCCGTTTTGTATCACGCCTGTTCCTTCCCCAACAAAGTCTCTTCAAACTCTCCATCTTCCCCGTCTGTTTGTACTCACCCTTGCACTCGTTCACCTCCGTTGAGGTGGCCCTCTTCCATTTGACATCATTGTACAGCGGCAGACAGCGATCACAGTCGGGTCCATCTGTATTGTGTCGACACTCACACACCAGTGTGCGCTCTCCATGCATTCCCGTGCTGGCCACACACTTGCTGGCATGTCCATTGCACTTGCAACGTGCACCCACTGCAATATCGCTGATGGCATAGAAATACGATTTCAATACCTGAGCATCGCCAAACAACTCATCGCCAAAGGTGTTGAGCCGGTCCAGCGTAATGCGTATATCCGTGGCCGTCACCCAATCCTGTAGCTCGAGACTACGCTCAAAATTGATGCCACTGGGACGACCCTCCAGGGTGGAGAAGGCAATTTCACCATCACGCAACGGTGAGATGTCGCTGTACTCGCTGGTACACAAGGCATGAGCCTCACCCTCACCCTTGCGGATGGCACGCGAGTCGGGCAAGGCATAAGTGTCCCGACATGTGGCGCTGTAATATTGATAGGGAGTCCAGGCACCCGTTTCCGAGGTGCGTTTGTAGATGGTAAACGATTCGGGACGCGGCGAACGATAAAGAATGCGCACATAGGTAATGTCATAGGATTTTCCTGGAATTTCAGAGTATAAGTTGACATTTCTGCTAAGATATTAACGGTTGAGGTTTACTTACGCAAGTGCAGGGTTAGATTGACATGATTGGGATGTTGAATGCCCTCAAACATGGTCTCCGATTGCCACCAGGTGGGATTTTGTGGATCATGCAAGTCGGTGAGGAAAGATGGATTGTGATCATCATTTCTGGCAGGAAGAACAGGCAAAAGGTGAGCAGAGATAACCTAGAGAGTTGAGTTGGGCTATAGGTTTACCTGCAGAATTCACAGTTCTTGTGATTGGGATTCATGGTCTGTAAACAAAAGTGATTGTCGCCTTGTTCGCCGCAGGTATTGGTGGACTCAATTCGTAGTTGATAGGCGGCATTGATGAACTCTGGCAAACATTTCTAAACGGAAAGCGAGGGGGGGAAGGAAACAACAAAAAGTCTCAATTAATTTTGATGTCTGCATTTAAATTAACGCTCAAGCAATTCCATTGAAAGACTAATTCACTTCAATTATGCCCAGGGAGGCAAAACGATTGTGCGAGTTTTCTACAGCTAAGGTCCTACACGCAAACCAAATTTGTACACATAAATGTTTGTGCAAATATAATTTGGTGTTCCCATATGAGCAAATATTTAATCTTAACAAATTTGCGCAAATATTTCACCACGGCTAATAGTTTATCTTAGTGTTAACACAGTTAAGCAAACTAAATTTGTACACATTGTGCAAACAAAGTTAGCCTTGAGTTGTAAATGTTTGCGCCAAGAAAATTTGCTCTTAACAAATTTTGCGAAAATATTTCACCCCTGCTAACAATTTGCATTAGTGTTAATACTGTTAAGCAAACCAAATTTGTGCACATTGTGCAAACAAAGTTAGCCTTGAGTTTTAAATGTTTGCGCTAAGAAAATTTGGTATTCCCATATGAGCAAATATATGCTCTTAATAAATTTGCGTAAATATTTCACCTCTGCAAACAATTTGCTTCAGTGCTCACAAATTTTATTCCACATTTGTTTGCCCAAATAGTTAAATTGACATAGAAAGTTCGATTTCTTTGAGCAAAACATTTTAAATTTGTTGAAACAACACAAGAAGATGAGCAAACTTGCAAACACGCAAACAAAATTGATAAGCGGTTCCACTAGGCAAATATTTGCCTCAAAATATTGGTAGACAAACAAAAATTTTACGAAAACTATTTGTGTGGTTCCACTTAAGGCAAACAAAATGGTACAATATCCCACACAAGGCAATCAAAATGGGGAAATTTTTAGAAATATTTGCGCAATTTATTTGACTTAAGACTCCTTTAAAATTTTATTCTAGAACATTTCATTTGAGTGTCAAGAGGGTTGAATCAAGTTTGTTAAGGAGTTTCCTTTGTGTTTCTTTTCCTTGTTTTTTACCTGTTTCAAAGACTAGAGTATCAAATTGTGGTACTTCTGTCTGAGAAACGGCTAAAACTTTAATGTAAATAAATCAAATAAGTCTAAAAGAACTAATATACCCCACCTGTTTCGATTTGCCTCCCTGTTAGTTCCCATTAAAATAAAACCACTCACCTGTGGTCTGCCATAAGGATCGTAGCACTCCAGAGCGGGCATAAATGTGGTGCCACGCAACTCATGTCCGCCTGCCGAGTTGATGGGCTGCCTCTGCACACCCGCAGAGTATGACGTACAGCAGGTTAACAGCAAGCCGACGATTAGTAAATGCGCCTTGGAGGAGTCGACTAGACTCCACCTGCTGCGCTTCATTTTGGCTTTAGGTTAACCACAAACTGGGGTTTGTCTTGGTGTGTTTTTTTTTGTGTTTTTATTAAAAACTAAAGGTGGGTAACACTAGGATTTGGCACTTCAATTTGCTGGGTGGGTTACTGTTAAGGTTTCTGTTAGATTTTTGCACTGTTCAATACATTATTGCACGTTATTTTCGATTGATGTGTTGGTGCTTCCTGAGCGGCCTCATATGCTGCGAAAAGACAAATCAAATATACATAATGAAATCCTCAGACATGTGTGGCACATATTGTGCACTGTGGCACAAGCAAGAGTTCGTTTTTAATTAGCTCGTTCACAAAATAAACTTTCGTTCTCCAATAAACAAACAAACAAACGCACACACACACACACACACAAAAACTGCAAATGAAAATTTTGAGCAACAAGACATAAATAAACTTACTGGAAATGAGCTGCCCGCAAAAAAAGGAAAGAAAACAAAATAGAATTTGTATTTCCTACAATGTGCTGCAAGCAAGACCCTGCCCCGGCCACCCTGCCCCTTGGGCTCTATTTGTGCTATTTGAAACTTGAAATAATTCTAACCGATGATTTCATCTACTCCGCTCACACACAACCAACACACACATGCACACACACCCGTCTAGTCTTCGGATACACAAAAACAGCCGCAATTACATGTAGCATTTTTGTGGCTAGTTTAATGTGTTTCTAAGGCATTTTTTAGTGCATGTCCGCTGCATTCTTCTTGCTGCAAGGTTAGACTCATTGAAGCTATCACAGATCATTGTGCTAAACTGCTCCAACATTTTGTTTGAATTCAGTTAGGCTAAGGCACTAATTAGCAAATATTTAGAGAGTACAGCGAGTGTGTGTGTGTGTGTGTGTCAGTGTTTGTGTACTTAGTTTGTAGATGATATCACCGCACTCAGAAAACCATAAGTTCCAAAATGACCAAACAAAACCAGTCAAAAACCTAGCAGTTTGTTGCATATTAATTTGTGAGCTGTTTTTCAACCAACAGCAAAATTGAGTTAATGGCAGTTAAAGTTTGTCATCACTTCAGAGCTTTTACTCTCTTAGAGCATCTCGATTTTCTTCCTGTAAGTTAGACCATCACAAATTTGATTAGGTTGTCAAGCAAAGTGGTAAAGATCTCACATAAGGGAGAAAATGTTACAATCGGAAAACCCCCTAATTAAGTTTAGAGCCAGCACCGGAAGCGATATACTTTTATGGATTTTAAAACCGATATTTTGGAAATAAATCACACGAAAGCACTGGTACGAACCGTCCTGCTACGATTCTGAGTGATTGTTCAGTTATATTACTTCAATTAAAGTTTCCTTCAGCATAAATTGGTTTTAAATCTAAAATGATTACGTTCCCAGATCTACGAACCTTTCATTAAGCAACACAATCATTCAAAAACTTTAAATTCATCTTGCTGTGCCAGCTAGACAAAAGACAAGACGTCCTAGAGCCGAAAGGTATTCTATATATGCTTAATCTAGTAGATGATATTTTTCCTGTCACTTTACATCCAAAGTTCTCCAAAATTCAATTTTATTCTTTTTGTTCGTTCCCTTGAACCCACTAAATAAAAGACTCTGTCCCTATATTCAGTTCAAAAAGTAGTTAAAAATCAGTAAGAAAGTAGGTCAAGCGAAGTTTCATTTGCTCATAACTTAATTATTGTGCATTTGATCTTAACTACATAATTCTGATTTCTAAATATGTACAGAAGGTACGAACCTTTTCTCTATAATACTGTCAGAACTAAGACGTTTTTGCAGCAAATGTGGGGCTAGTAGAAATACATGTCGAACTGTTTTAGCTGTGAGATCTGTGCCTTTATTCTGATAGACAGACATGGCTATATTGGCTCGGCTGTTGTAAAGTATATAAATATATATCTATTCTATATTAAGTAACATTTCCATATTGCTACCTTTTATAGACATATAGACATATATTATTTTACAGGATCGTTTTCATGTGCCAGCAAAAGCAACATATCTCAGTTATGCAGTAATTAATTTAATGGGAATGGGAGTTCGGTTTCTTGTTAAAACAAAATTCTATCGAATTTCTGTAATGTGTACAGAAACCACGAGTTAAGTAGTGCGTCTACAAATGTGTGAAATGGCGCAGTGAGCTAACACGTCGCCGTTGCTGAGGGCAAAAAGTCTGGGGATGAACACCAGAGAAGTTCATGGCCTGTTTTTGTTAAGTTTTTTGTTCATTTTGAGTACAATTTCACAGCTGCCATCAATAGCTACTAAAAGTTGCCGATTAAGTGAAAGTTTTTAGAGAAAAACTTTTCATTTGATGTTCCTCCCGAGGGGGATCCTCTCTTACAGAAGGCAAACACAGTACGTGCTGCACCCCAAACGAACATTATTAAAACTTTTACATGTAAAATTCATATCTAAATTTTGTATATTGCTAGCTGGGAAAGACAATTCGGCAAAGCGTTTTATTTAAGTCCGGTTTGTGTATAGAAAACAAAATTTTGCCAATGGTGAATGTTGGAAAACTGAAGGTTCGAGTTGTTTCTGTTTGCTTCTTATTCTGAAGAGATCTTTCAGATATCTTTAAAGTATATTACCAATGACCAAAAGACTCTATATTTTTGAATTTACTACTATTAACAGAGTGTTTAATATTGTATATGTTTACAGAGTAACCAATTGAAACGAAATTCGGTAAATATAGCTACCGGTTCTTAATCGGTCCTAACCACAATTGAACCTTTTTTAACCGATGATCACAAATTCTCCAAAAATTAAGAGTAGTCTAAGATGAAGCAAGGTTTTGCGAATACAACCCTAGAAATTACAATAACAAATTCTGTACCCATTCAGCCTTGCCCATATCATTAAATAGAACCTAGTAGAATAAATCTATATTTTCTTTAGAAAATATCATATGGCATCTGCTTTAATCGTTGTTTTCTCTGAAATCTGTGTACCAAGACTTGTTTTCTTAAAACAAATGTTTGGGAGGCTTTCTGTAAGAATCTATTGGTTTAAGTTTTATATTCCATATGGCCAAGAATAAGAATCAGATAACCTAAATCTTCATTCTCCTTAAAATTCCATCTTTGAAGAAATCACCACCAGCATCCTACTTGAATTACAAGAAAATTCCAGTTTAATTGAGTCAGTGGCGGAATACCAGAGCTGATTATTTTGAAGCGGAAGGGAGATCATGTGCATACGGAGAATTGCAGTTCTGCCTTAGGGCCACCGCCGGCCTGCCAAGCTCGTTCTATTCCGTGCGTTTTATCAGCTGGTGGTTAATTGTCACTTCACTTGATTGTTTGCAGAAGAACTAGGGTTTGCTTTATTAATAGAATTTCTTTTTATCATTTGGTACAACATACACAATCCACTTGCCAGTCGAGACACAGATTTAAGAAATTTTTGTTCTTTCCATGTTGTGGCTTATCAGTTTTTGTGAACACACACACACACCCGAACTCAGTTTCGTTTTTCAAATCCAAATTAAGCACAAGAAAAAGATTTGGTTGTCTGTTGTCAGGCTCGTAAGTAGTTTGTGGGCTGTAGACTCGGATTTCGAAGCTGAACCCTTTGCAAGTGAGTTCAGTGGCTGAGGGCACAACAGCGATATTTTATTCTATATATGTGTGTACAAGTATGATGTTTGTACGTTGATTTTATATATATATATGTATATTTATGAACATCCGCTCCATTCAGATTTCATTTGTTGAGTCTTGAGCAGCAAACGCGAGATACGCGCCTATGAGCACGAGTTCCTTTAGCGATAAGAATTTGGGGCGACTCTACAAATCGGACTGGCTGTATGTTGTTATGTGGTAGGAAACTGCGTTTTTGTTGTCACCTTTTGGTTTGTATCTTTATTGCAGTGTTTGTTTTTATCAACTGCTTCACTGCACACACACACACACGCACGCACACACACTCGCCAGCAGGTAGCGAGGGAATCACTCAAAAAACTGCACTCAGCGGCATTCACTGCAAACGCACTCAAGATACTTTTACGAAACTTCGTTTTTGTATCCCACAGATGTACAGGGCGCAGCAGCAGCAGCAACAACTGTGTTATTTTCGTTTATTTATCGGCTATTTATATGGTAGATACACAACACAGCTGCATTCGTTGCAGACGTTTTGGTAATTTCCAAAAAACCATTCCTAGTTTTTGAAATCCATTTCCAATCATTTTTCTGCCATTTGCACACTTTTCACTTTTCTGCTGACTCGTGTATTGTGTTTGGTTTTGCCTCCACCTTTTCAAGTCGTTTCTTTTGTTGTAATTGTATCACCACACCGAAGGCAAGAACCTTTTGAGTAAACACACTACTTCATCGTCATTTGCCACAACAACACAGCACAAGATACATTTTTATCTTGAGGTTTTCTTTCAAGCAACCGAAAAAAAAGGTGAGCAAAGAAAACTTGAGACTCCTCCGCAACATAACGCCACTTACTCCGTCGCACAGAACACCACAGGCAACCGCTAACGAGGACGTCCAATGCTCAACTGACTGGCCGCCAGACACTCGTGGATCTGGTTCGATCGCTCGCTGGCTGACTCTGCGCGCCTCTCGTTGAGTGAGTGAAAAACTCTCTCAAGTCGAATGCTCAGCCAGGGCACTCCAGCTCTTGGATGATAATGATGTTCCCCTTGGTGAACTTTAATAATTCCTTTAATATATTTGAATATCTTTGTACTCTTCTGCTTAGACTTGTGGCTGCTCGGAAGCTAAGCAGGCTTTGCTCTCTGCACTACATAGATGCTGGGATATTCTTTGTAGTTTTTGGAGTTAGCAGGTTATCGCTGAAGCAGCTGATAAGAGGTTGTTGTACGACAAAACTGCGATTCCACTTTCAATTTCATTGAAAAAAATCATATTTCATTTTCAAGCTGATCTAAGTGAAATTTAAATTTAGAACTTGATAGATGGTAACCTTTGTACAGATGTGGAGAGGGTATTTAAACAGATGTCTCCTCAATTGTCTTAGCATACTTTAATCAAAATATTCCAAAAATCTAAAGGCAACTGGCTACATAGTAAGAATCTACTCACAAATATTTTCCAAAACTTTTGAACATTCAACAAGCAATACCATTTTACCGAATTTCTTGTAACTAAACGACTTGATTGTTTATTTAATCATATTGAATTGACAAAAAAATAAAATTTAAAATCGTTTACCAAAGCTTCGCATAAGGTGAACAACTTGACTAAAGCTTTTGTTAGCTTTTAAGTAGCCTAAAACAAGCTGAATGCTCTAAAACTCTAGAAACCGTATCCAAAATTTAAGCCAATTTTGATTGACACCAAACTATATTGTTAGGGCCGATTTCTCATCTTCTAAATAAGTAGCTGCTACATGTCAGATAAACTTAGATTTTGCTCTCTTATTTGTAGGTTCATGTGACAGATTGCTCTATGAAGAAGATTCAAAATCGGCCCTTAAATAAGTTATTTCTTTATAATAATTTAAGTTTGGCATCAATCCATTTATGTCTTTGAAATGAATGCTGTGTCCACCAACACATGTTTGAGAAGCTTAAACCCATAAGAATAAATTTCACTAAGTACGTAGGTGATCCAGAAATCTCTTTCAACTAAATATCCCAGCAAACATTATGTAAAAGTTTGGATCATATTTGAGTCTTTTTGGATTCCTTGGACTGATTGAAATAGTCATAAGTGCGCTCGATTTCCGATCATAAATGATACTTTTGTAGGTAGAAAATGGTACCCTATCAGTCAAACTTCTTAAAGATTCGATTTTAACCCGTTCTTCTGATCAGTTTTGTTTTATGTTCGAGTCATTTGCGAGTCTTTTTTCATAACACACAATTTAAGTATATGCAAAAACCTTTTTCGAGTCTTCTTTTAATCGCACAGTAGTAATCTCTCATAGAATTAGAGATTATATTCTTCTGCTCATAACTTGACCATACTTCATCCTTTCTTTACCAATTTTTGGTTGGACTTATAAATATTGCTATCACTTTGATCACAAGACGTAAAATCCTAGAAAATTCTATATATTTAGCTATGAGCTGTCGATTTAAATTTGAATAACATTCTGCCTCAGATCTAGTAACCGAGTATAATTGTGTAGCTTTTCATACAAATAATCGGGAACAGCTGTACTTCGAAACTCTCTAAAGCAGTGGTGCCCGCAAGCTATACGCATCGGCCGCATTTGCTGTTACAGTGCATAAAGAAGCTTGCGCCTAGCCAAATCTCAGCAACAGCTTTGTATGTGTCTCTCTTTTCCCTAAGCTTCTTGCAAAATTGAACACAACTTCAGTCGATCTTCTATAAATCGAATGTCAAGGGGACAAAAATAAACTTCGTTGTATAGAATATTCGTTTTATAGAATTGTTTGAGTATTGATCAAAACTGCAGTTTTCTGGATATATATTCGCTATATAGAAAGCTTTGTTGTACAGAAGTTTTCAGTAGAGAAGTTGTACTGTACAAACTTTGATGATCTTGTATATGTAACATCTAATGGTTGCATTTGCATCAGACAGCCACAAGCACAAAGGAAATTCCCGACTTTCTCTTTTGTAACCTTATGGTTTTTATGGTTTCAGAATTTTTTTTTGTTATTTGTGTTGGTGACCACGCGAGCACTAGGGCACCTCTGTTCTTAAGCTCTCAGCTACATCACCGAATAAGCCGAATTTGGATTTGATGAGAGATGGACTCGATGTAGGTGCTCTTGATTACCACAAAATCCTTAAACCATCTCACCGTTTGTTTCAACTTTCTAGCATCTCAATCTAATGCCATTAAACTTTTCTTAGAGGTATATTTCCTTCTTTCTTAAACCAAACTCACTCCATGAAAGTGCCATATAGATTTTATTTCAATGATCATAGGAAGAGATAAACTAATTGATAAAATTTAAGATTAAGTTTGGTAGACAGCAAGAAGAGTAAGAGTTGTACCAAAATGCCGTTGTTGAAGAACGAGTTCTAAGCTAACATGGGAAATGACAAATTTATTTAGTTAAGAAGACAAACTGGCGCTTAGGATTTTCCCCCAGAACTATTTCTCTAGTTCATCGTCATCCTCGATATTGATTTTGATAATGTTGACAGTGGGTCCTGTGTGTGGCGCATCGGTGCTTCGCTCGGGCACACCATTCACCGGCGGCGCAGTTGCACTCTCCGCGATGCACTCGTCACTGCCCGTGGTGCTAATGGTTATGGTGGGTATATTATCCGACCAAATGGAGCTCTGAGAATCCTGCCTCATGTCGCGACGTCGCTGAGAAGCGCTTCGCTTGGGAAAGGTAATGGGTCCCGGCAAATCCAATTCCTCCAGGTCGTCCATGGTGGCCAAAGTGGGCGTAGACCTGGACACCGTTGGTGGTGTTGGTGGCTTGGTCAGTGGACGAGAAGACGAAGAGGATGTACTGCTGCCAAACTGCAGCGGTGCTCTGGGCGTGGGCGAGTCGGGCTCTGGGGTGGGCGGCATCTCGAGGGCAGTGGCACTGGAATTGCTGGACAATACTGACGGTGGTGGTGGTGGTGTGTAGGCTAAATAAGTGGGTGTGGTGGGACCTGGCGACTCATCCGAGCCCTGTTCCACATCGTCCTTCTTCAGATTGACAGCCTCTCGCACCAGGGCCAGCAGGGAACCAATTTTCTTGCGTCCTTGGCGGGAGAGTGAGGCCAACTTTTCGGCATTCATTTGCCGCTGATTTTGCGTCTGGCTGGGAGTGGGTGAGGGTAGGCTGGGGGGCTCTCCGGCGCTGGCCAACTCGCTGTTCAGGTGATCAGGTGGCGGTAGCGAGGGAATCTCATCAAATTTGAACACCTCAGGCTCCGGCTTGGAGGCGGAGGGCACATTGTTTGACTTGATTTTATGTTTGCGAAACTTAAACTTGCCAAAGCCAATGGCCTCCAGGCCACCTCCGCTGCTGCTGCCCCCCTCCTTGGGTACAGCTGGGGGCAGTGGCTGCTCTTCGGCCTCCTGCAGCGGTTTCTTTTCATCGACTAAGTGAAACTTACTCTGGGGCGGTGTCTCGGGCGTGGTCTGGTCTGGCGTGGGCTCAACCTGCTCCGTCGTGGGTGTTTGCGTCTCTGTTGCGTTGGGCTTAGACTCATCGTGCTCCTCCCCCCCTGCCACCGCCTCCGCCTCCTCCTTCTTCTTCTGTTCTCGCTTGCGACGCAGTAAACTGGCACGACGTTCGCTGACAATCCTTGAATTTGTATCCGGATCATGTTCATTGTCCTTGGGCGATTCATAAGGTGGCGGTTGCTTGTGTTTGGTGTCCTTTTTCTCTTTCATGCTGCCTCGCTCCCTGCGCTCATGCCTCTCCACCTTGAAGCGGCTTTTCGGATGCGGTTCCTTGACAGGAAAATTGCCTTCTCCGCTTGCTGCCCCACCGCCTGCTCCTCCGCTGGCCGCCACAATGGAACCAGCACGAGCTCGCTCCTGTTTGGCTATCTGCACAATGTCCACCAGCGATGGCTTGCGAGTGCGTCGTATCTGCTGCAGACGCGACAGACCAAATCGTTTGTCCTTGGCCTCCTCGTCATGTGGCAGTGAGTCCTGGTGCTCAGTATCCGTGTCGTCGTCATCGCGTCTCACAAAGGAGTCGTCGTCCGAGGTGGCCGAACCCTTGCGCAAGGCCTTCTTCATGATGCGGGAGATGAGCTCTGGGGCGGAGGAGATGTTAAAAAATCTCTGAGCAAATCTTTGCCTTTTGGCTTACCTTTTCGTGCCTGATTCTTGTACTCCTCCGACTCAAAGTCAGGTGGCTGGGTGGGGGTAACTGGCGAGGAAGCCTCCAGCACTTTTCGCCAGCGATTTGTCAACGTTGAAGCCGTTGGTTCCGCCTGCTTGACCTCCGGAACTTTGAAAATCTTCTTGCGCTCCTCCTCGCGCTCCTTTTGCAGCTGTGTGCGCAAATCCTGATTGGCCTCGCGCAAAGCTCCCGTCAGCGATACCAGATAATAGATGATGAGTATGAGGAGCAGCAGCAGGGGAATAACGGTACTCGAAGAGGTCAGATAGTTCAGGGGTTCATGAAGTTGCCTGCAAAAGATCTGGTGCTGCATCAACTCTGACATTCCGTGCTGAAAAATACACTCACGTGGGCAATGCCTTGCGTGTGGTTGTCGTGATGAACTCCGCTATGCGAGTGTACTCCGAGAAGGGGCCACAATGCCAGGAGGGGCGCAGCCAGACAATAGCATAGCCCACCGGCAGCACACAGAGGAACAACATGGTCAATAGCAGCGACAAGTAAAAGTTATTCGATTTGGATGCTCTGTGCCAACAGAACGCGAAAGATTAGCCAGGACTCGCTCACTGAACAACAACACACACTCACTTGAACACCACCTCGTGCGGCACATTGCAGGTCAGCACTATCCAAGATCTAAAGTACATCATAATCATCAATTTGACCAGGTTGATGAGCACCAGACCCGGCGAAAAGAATATGCCCATCCACACTTGGCCCTGGTTATTAATCAACGTCAGAATGTTCTCGGCTATCTTGAAGTCGCCATACTGCGCCGCCACAAAAACAAAACGGGACATTAGTCATAGTCATGGATGGGGGAACAGCTGCAGGGAAGTGTTACCTGTGGAAAGGTTTTCTCCATGTCCCAGCACCAGTTGGGATTCACATAACGCACAAAGAGAGCCCGCAGAAAGTCAATGCAAAGCGGCGCCACAATGGACATTAGCTAGAAGTGGATTTTGCAATATGGATTTGAGAGAAGGTGCCACAATCAGTCTTCAAGCATCTTCTTTAGCATCACAATTCATACTGTGCATACACTTTTCTTGGTACGGAGTACGGGATATAAGGCATATCCTGTTGTTATATCTAAGTGGGAAGCTCGATAGCTTCCAATCCAATTTAAGCTAAATCAATATGAAATCCTGTTTCAAAGTTGTCACACGTTATCCCCGACTTGTGCATTGTTGTTGCCATCGGTCTGTGTGTTTATGATGGCTGATTGGGCCAGGCTCCTACACTATCTTTAACCGAACTATGTGTCTAACCCAGGCAACCCATTCATTTTGTGGCCGAAATTCATGCACGAACACGTGCAACGAGCTCCCCCCGAAACCCGAAAACCGAAACCGCACATGACCAAACTCAATTTCCCTTTTAACGAACATTTTGTTATGCGTAAAGCATAAATACGCTTAAGCCCAAGTCCGTAACTTGTTTAATTTATGTGCTTAAATCGTTTAATAGAGATTATGTACGCCATGTCGGGAAGACATAATCAAATTGGGAGCCCTTTTTTTCTTCCGTCCCCGGGTCCGGGTCTAAGCAGTTTACACGAATGTTGGACAAATGCAAAGTAAGCCGGGGGAACAGGAGGAGGAATCGCTGCGGGACTGAACCCATGAATTTGTTGGCGATTAGGCTGCCGAGTTCACAATCCATTGGGGAGGCCAATCGACACTAGTTGGAGCCAATGGGCCAACACAACTTGGCAATCGAAGCCGAAAAGTTCACATGGCTGATGCTTATGGCTTATGTAAATTTGGGCCAAAGTTGTTGCTGCCGCCAATGCCAATGCCAGCTGCGTTTTGTATCCAAAATATAAAAGACGGTAGCCAAAGACTCCCGAGAGCGATTATTATGATAAAATACTTTTCGTTTCCTTTTCACTTTTTGCCATCGTTGGCTTTTAAAGTCAAGTAGATTTTGGTTGCTGCCAACCACCCAACGCACCCCCGCCCAGAAATAGGAAAAGCGTAAAACAAATTTCTTGATAAATTTTCCGGATAATTTAGCTAAACGGGATTTCACGCCCAAACCGCTCGAGAGTTTTTCCCAGCTGAAGTTCAGTCATAATTTAAAGTTAAATAGATTTTGATACGGGAGGCACTGGAAGAAAATTAAGTGGAGTAGTATTAGAAAGGATATTTTGTTATAAAGTTGAATACCCAAAACCTCATACTTGCCACAGTTTTTAAGATAGATGCTTCGTACCTTCTAGACATATTTAGTAATCAGTATTATTTATCAATCCGCCAAAGGAATGGTGAAGATCGGATGAACGGTTGTCGAGTTATGTTCAAAAGACTGTTTGCTGCTGCAGCGCAGTAGCAGCGCTGCTTTCAACATCAAAACTTATGCTGAGCCTATACTTTCGTTGGTACAGAATATGTTTGAGTTGGGTTTGACTGACTTTCTTACTTGTTTTTAACAAAACTTTGTTCCTGAAATTCCCAACTAGCTTTATCATTTTTCTAACTTGTTGTATTCAAGTACCATCTGGGAGTTTTAATGCTACCTATTGTAAGTTTTAACCGAAAATACTTGTATTTCTTGCTCAGTGTACTCACCCCATCGAACACAATAACCTTAGACAGCTCCTGGCCCAGTGAGGTTTCCCAGCACATGGTAGTCAAATTGATTTCCAATTTTTTGATCGACAGCTCCACTTCCCTTAGCTGATTCATTTGAATTTGTAATTGCGTTGGCTTGGCTGTCGTTAACTGCTTCGCATCGCTGCTCGGTGTTGTGCCGCCCAAACTTTCAGTGGTGCCACCAAACATAAAACTATCCATGGCTCCCTTGGGACAAACAATAAACACACACAATTTCAGGTTCTCATTGACCTCATCCTGATCATAGTAAACGGTGCTGCCAATTTCGACAATGTCACCCATGACATATGGCGTTGTGGCATCTCCTTCCGTGTAGGTTATTTCATTTCCTTCAGTCGTACTGCCACTCTCTGTGCTGCCACTGCTTGTTTCTGTGGAACTTTCAGTTGTGGTTTCCGCCTCCGGGGTGGTTGTGGTATATGTCTTCGGCCTGGTGGTAGATGTTGATCTTGAGCGTGCATTTCTGGTTTGTTCAAGCAGACGATTCCATTCCTCTTCGCTGAGAATTCTTTTTGTTGGTCTGGCACGTGTAGCGCTTGTAGAGCTTCTGTACCAAGGGTTGGCACGATAGGTAGGTGGCTCCGTAGCCCTGCTTTCATTACGATGCCGACGACTATATTTACTGGTACGCCAGATGGGCGAATCAGCAACGGCTCTTTTTCTGCGCGTTTGATCCTCAACCTGCTTTAGAACTCGAGCCAGCGGATCATCTGATTGTTCCGTGGTACTTTTGGCCAACATTTCATCATCATTGTCGTCGTAGTCACTTGTCTCTGGTAGGGCCACACCTTCAAAGTAATCCACATAATTGAAGAAGCTATCATTACCTGGAGCCGCTGTGGTGGTAGTAGAGGAGGAAGCAATTGGTTCATCGCTGCCATAATCGTAAATGTCCTCATCTTCTTTTGTGGTAGAAAATGTCTCCTCAGGCTTGGCAGTACTGGTGGTGCTTTTTGGAAGTACACTTGTGGTATTCGTTGTGGTAGAGACGACCATCTTGAAAGATATAAGAAATGATGGGATGGCTGTAAGTTATAACCGAACCAACCCGCTAATGGTAAATCTAACCGCGTACCAAACTAGTGATCATATGAGAATGCTAAACAGAACCAAAAACCCGCATAAGATCGACTTTAGTTCACTTTATACGAGTTTAATCAGATCAACTCTGTTAGATAATGTTGCAATGGTTGAAATGGAAAAGATTACATTGTTTTAGGGGGAGTGTCCTCCCCTTTAAACTATTGAGATAGAGGCACTAATTTCTGCAAACATCCATTTCAGAGATGTTTAGAAAAGAACGGAGCAAAACTGCGAGAGCTGGACATTGACAGAAGACACTCTCCGCTTCATCAACTGACTTACAACTTCAACAGAAGTCGTTGTCTTTCTATTAGACAGTGCCCCTTTTAATAAAGAAACGCTCTTTCTCGATGTTTTTGCACGCATTCTGCTTTGGAATTCCCAAACGGTTATGTCACCGCAGGCATAGAGAGACGGTTGAGTAGCGTTCAGTTGGAAGGCATTGATTGCTGATGACAAATGGTGGATCCTCTTGAAACAGCTGTACAATCTACCAGCCTCTTTTTTGGTGTTGTGTCTCTGTTTAAAGTTGTGCGAAAGCATAAAATGACCTCAAGCCGTATATCAAATGCAGGAAAATCTTCCTTTTTCTAGACGAAGTAACGCCCCAGGCATTTTGATACTCAGAAATGGCCATGTGAGACGAGATACTTCACATGTGAGAATCGTTTGCCATTGATTCATGGAAGATCGAAAGGTGGATTCTTTTGTTTGTGAGTTCAAGGTAGCAAGTGGCAACCCTGTTCTGCTCTTATCTCCTAGAAGCTAAGTGGTAGTGACAACTCTAATGAGGTGAATCTGCGGCACTCGGTAAGAGCCTTGGCATTATTAATATTATGGTCAAAGGCTTTAAAGGCAGCTTGACTATATGAATAAATGAACACGTTACTTCCTCTAAGGTTGGTAGCTACAACCTTTACTTGGTAAACACTGCAGTGATCAAGAAGTCAGAACTATAAGAGACAGTACCGTTTGCTAGCTTCGTCCCTTTCAACAAGAGTCCATAACTGAGACATACGAAAGTTTTCTTTTGGAAAAACATTGCTTCTTGAATATCCGGCTCGTAGGACCTGTAGGGGTTGTTTCGCTTACAGTAAAGCTTGCATTTGCAGTTTAGGTTCTACCCCATCCCTTGTAAATCTACGGCTCACGCTTCACTTCCTACCTTCTCAGTGGTTGTTGTACTCGCTTCTGTCGTAGTGCTGGTGGGTAAACTATGTTCAGTGGTGGTTGTCATTGCTTCAGTACTCGTGGTAGTCGATGAAGTGGTCGGCAAAGTAGTCCACAGCATTGTTGTAGTACTCGGAGTGGTTGTAGTCCAGGGTATTGTACTAGGATCAGTAGTTGTTGTTGATATTGTCGTTGGCACCATGGACGAGGTGGTTAAATTGAGTAACATCAAGGTGTTGGTTATATTCTTGGTATTAATCACTATACGTCTGGGTTTTGAGCATTTCCCAGTCATTTCGTAGCACTTGATACGCTGCAGTGTGTTGGCAATGAAAGCGGCTGTCGCTGACGTAGAGAAAAACCCATCGCCGGTGCCACCTTCGTCGCCCCAGGGCGTACCCGTTGTGCTCGTCTCATCAAAAAGTCCTTCGGAAGTGCTGTCACTAAACAGTGGCGTGGTCGTGGTCATGGCTCTTAGCGCTTCAATGGATTTAGTTAGATTATGCAATAAACTGGTATAGGTTTCGTTATCCTGTTTAAACTGCTGCAATGGTTTCTCCTTGCTGTTGATCTTGTAGATGAATGAAAACATGAGGGAGTACAAGTTCAACATGTTCAAAATCATTATCCTGCGGCGAAAGGAGAAAATAATTGGCAAACATTCGGTGACGGATCTGAAAGTACATTCACCGTGCCAACTGCAGGCGCAACTGCTGCCTGGGATGCCAGTTCTCAAACAGTCCCAAGGCCTCAAAAATCATGGGTAGGAAAAAGGAGAGCAACGTCATGGTCACGTTTACCGCATTGCGACTTATCCAGTTGTCATGCTTGGCCAATTCCTCGGAGCTGCAAGACCAAACAGCAAAATTATATGTCTCCTACTCCGCCTCTTGCCCGCAGCCCCACTTACTGATTGACCAGCAGCACCACAGTGGCTCCCGATAGACCCAGCAAGCCCATTATCAAAATGTTGACCAGGATCCTTTGGAGTATCACTCGCCAGCTGAGGAGTATTTCACACTGATTATTACCTGCAAATGGCTTCAAGTTTTCGGGCCGCTTACTTGCGATTATCCTTCTTCTTTTCGGCTTCCTCCAGCAGGGCCTCCTTAAAGCCAACCACAACGGATGCAATGCGATTATGTGCCGTTTCCGCATGTCCTGTGGGAGCAAAGCTGACTGTAATGGCAGCTCAGAGCCTACTCCGTCGGCCACTTACCAATCATAAAGTCCCAGCCGGTGAACAGTTTCCAGGAGAAAACGCACTCATCATCCTTTGAGGAAAGTTTAGAGTTGCGCGAGTTTTCCGCCATTCTGTGGAGGAAAAGTTTTTATTTATAGGCATAGGCTTAACTCACGCACGCCAAGCACGTGCCAGGACGAGTGGGCGAGGTCAGTGCCGGCTGTTGACATTGCTAGTTTGTTCAATTAGGAAATCAACATAATGCCGACAAAGCCCTTTATGAGGGGGAGCAGCCCCACAGCTACTCCATCCTCCGCTGTCTGGTCTGACCGCGTGCGTGCGTAAATCATAATGGCCAACTTTTTTCTCTCATTTTTTTTTTGTTACTGGCAAGGGCGAAACTTTTCGTCCCAGGACACGCCTCGGCTGAAGATTTGTATTATTTAATCAGCGCTTCAGTTTGGCTTAATTAATTAACAAGCTTTCTGACATTTAGTTTGCTTTTGCGGCTTCGATGGTCAGAGATTTAATGAAGTGCCTGCTGACCCCGCAGGATACACAACATACTCACTTTCTCAGCGTGGCCACAAAGCTGTAGATGTAAACGAGCACAGCGGTAAGGAAGTAGGCTAAGGGCAGCTTATAACCGGATGCACTAATGCCGGAAGTGCTTGAGTAGTAGCTAAAAGAGAGGACAATAAGGTGAGGACAATTAATAAGGACACCCGTGGGGCAGAAATGAACTATTGTTTAAGGAAAATATTCGCATAAGCTAGCGCAACAAAATTATCTTGATAAATGCCCCTAAAAGTAGGCCACTTTTTATTATTTTAAATTATCTGCTTAAATGAGTAATTGAGAGTCAGTCAGAGAGTAAATTCACTCAAATTGTTGTACCAGTTGGAGAAATTCCACATAGTTTAGTGGTTAGCCAAACAAATTGTTCCTTTATTATTAATATTCAAAAGCATAGCATACTTAAAAGGGCATTTTTCATGATAATTTGCAATACAATACTTGTCATATCGCATTTTTACTTTACAAAAAGGATGAATTCCTTAAGAATTTGTTCATGTAGTTCCACTGAAGAGCCATCCCAAGTTTGTGTACCGACTCGAAAGCCTTTTCTAATCGTTTCAGGAGTGGCTTACATTCATATCCCTAATGTTATTTGAGCTATGAATTGAAATTCGATGTTAGTGCCTTTTTCCGTATCGAAAACTAGCTTCGAGTTGTGGTTACAATTGGAGAGTACAGAGTTGGACTGGTCCAAGACCGGCTACGAACCAGCCTGGATTGGTTCTAAAGTGGTTCAGAGTCATATCTCAGAAACTGCTTTACTGGTTCAAGACGCAGTTCAAACAAAAGCGAACCGATTCCAAAGTGGTTCAAAGAGGTATCTCAGAAATTAGTCCAACTATCTGCAATGTTCCGTTAAGGTAATATGTATCAAACCTTTAAATGTGTTCTTCCTTTTAAAACGGCAAAGACTATTTGAAAGGTTTCAAGCCGATTTACTCTGTTACTTTTGTACAACAACCACTGAACCAAATCCAAAAACGACAAATTATTGAAATTAAAAACCGGAACTGGCCTCTATAAGTGTTTGTAAGTGGTTTGGTAGTATGGTTTGAGATTTATTTTAGTAATCGAGTTGCCTTCTGAAGAGTCCAGGCTGCAACTTCAGCATCAAAATCTAAACTGTGCATACACTTTTGTTGATACAAAGTACATTACAGTCGAAAATGACCGACTTTCTTTCTTGCTTATTACTATGTTTAAAGGCACCAAATTAATCCTGATTAATGCCCTTCAAAGTATGCAAACCTTATTTCCTTAAGTCATAATGTATTAAAATGAAGCCAACGCAAGTCTGTTATATATATAAAACATTGAATATACACTCAGATTGTTGGGTATTGTTGGGTACCGAAATTATGATTTTCACATAACATAGCATACTTTAAAGGGCATTTAACATGACATATTTTGTGTGTATAAACGTAGTATATGTCAGGTACTGAAAATTTGGTGTTTAGGTCCTTAAAATCTACTCAAAAAAGTACAAACTTGAATATTTTGTGTCTTAAAACTGCTCGCTAGTATCAAACTTAATCACAAGCCTCTTTAAAACGGTATTCTCCCATTTTCTGGAAACTATAAATTACTGTCAACATTTTCCTTCCCCTCTTACCCATAAAACATTGGCGAATACTTTAAATATCCCTCGAATTCCCAGAACGTAAAAAGATTGCCGGACACATTGAACTCCGCTTCGGACATGCGTTTTCGCGGATCCGTTTCATCGTGCTTGGTGGCAAAATACTGTGTAAGGCAGTGGAAAATAGCAACATTAAATATATTAATTTTGTATATTTTCGACCCATTCGACCTACCTCCGGTCCAATGACAAAGGCCACCAGCGGTATGGCAATCATAATGTTCACCCACATGAGCCAGCGCAGAAACGTAAAATAGGAGGCCACACCAGAGCCAAAATGCGATTCGATTTCCTTGATGCGCAGCTCCCAGGGTATGAGCACGGTCAGGAAGCTGGCCGTTTCTCGTTTCCAATGGCGCCAGCGCTGCACAGAGGGCAACGGAAACAAAAGTTCGTATTTTAATTGGTTTTCCAGCAACAAACATGTCCATAAGTTGGTGAATTATGCGAGAGTGTTGATTTATTGAATCGCCTTGCACATAAATTGTGTGCAAGCATTTTTGTTGCATTTCCCGGCCGGGCCGGGACGGGCCGGGCCGGGGCGGAGAGAGAAAATCACTTACCGCTGCCATTAAAATTTTAAACCTCGCCCACAAATCTCGGGTGCTGCGTGACATGGCAAAGCGCTCCTGGAGCGCGCCCTCGTGGCGTGCCACATATGTTTTGGCCTGTCAACACATGTACGTCGATGGGGAAAAAACGGAAAAGTCCAAACATCATTAAAAATGGAAGGCAGGCGGGAAGGAGATGAAAAGGTGTTGCAAGTGAAATCGAAAAGTTTGTTCAAGTTTTACAACGAGCTGACAAGCAGCGTGAAAACGAGGCACCCAGACACAAACACCCACCCCACCCACCTGCCGCACCAGCTTCAGCTTCTTGCGTATGGGCCATGGCTGTAGTTTCACCGACTGTATCACCTCCTTGTGTAGGCGTATATTCTCAAAGATTTGCTCCTGCGTGGACTCCTGATTGGTGCCCTCCTCTGCTGGGAGAAAAGCAAAGCAAAGCAAACATTTATTACACATACGCCATGTCCGCCAACGTTCAACGTCCGACTAAATGGCCGCACGTAGCATGAAAAATTACAAACAGCCCCCCAGACGTTGATTAGCTGCCACTTGAGGACCACTTCCAACTCCATTCCCCAATTCCACAATAATCTGAGCGACGATGCTTGCCTGAACTGGTCGTGTACACGCTGGAGCGCCGCCGCTCCACACTATCCAGCACGTGATCCATGGGACTCGATGCACGTCTAGAATTCCTGCTGCCACGTTTGCCTCGATAGCCACGCACACTGGCACGTCTTTGCATTATTGCCGATACGGAAATTGAGTAGTCCTCCTCATCGTCCAAGTCACCGGCGCCGCCATCTTCCAGTTGTTGTTGTTGTTGCTGCTGCTGCGGTCGCTGTGTGAAGTTTGGTTCCTGTTGGTTGTTATAAGGGCTACTTTCCGCGTCGCTACTTTGGTTATGCGGCTGAAAATCTGTCAAATGGAAGGAGTGGGGGGTGTGGATGGGGCTTTGGTCATAAAAACTAGACATTTGTTGTGTGGGTTGTGCTGAAGCATACCGTTTAGCTCGTAGGATCTGCTCTCCTCATGCGATGCGGTTCTGTGGTAGAGGGAGGGGAGGTGCATGTTTAATAATATAAATAGGACTTTAAACAAGTTTATGGGTCGATTTCTCATCTACCAGACTTAGAATTCACAGATAGTTCGACGCAGGTGATGAGAACTCGAAAGAATTCATTGCTAAATGCTACAAATTACCAGACCAGATATGGATTTGTGATTCTTTTTGAATTTAGTAGGAAAGTGCAAGGGCTTCCGAAAAAAAACTCTATTAATTATAGTGTGAGGTTAAAGAACTGGGACTAGAATCTTACTTCTGTGACTTTAAGTGTCTAAAGTTAGCTAATCTTAACTTTCTATAGATAATCTTCGTCTGCAATATCAAAGTAAAATGTTCACCAGGTATTCCAGAGCCTGACAACTGGGTTGCTTAATATGGCATCGATAGTGTCCGGGAGTGGTGCAGCGGGTAGTGTGTGTGTCTGCTTTGCAAAGAGGTTGTTAGTTAAATTCCGCCTTGGAATATCTAAAGAACAAGTTTTTTCCTTAAGTAAACAAAAACGTACACACCCGGTCACCTTCACTAGCTATTTTCGTCAGCTTTGTATCAACTAGTCTTAAAAAAACTTCTCAAACTTTGCGGTTCAGACTAAGAGGAGCTTGGCTTGGGTCTTTTGGGATGTGTAAAGCCATGAGTTATAATATGATATCGATAAATTGCTTTATCGATGGGCGACGTTATCTTATCTGGTGACGATATTTGATATATTTGTAGCTATTTCGAAAAATTGGCACTTAAAAAACTAATAAAATTGTATGTTGATATAATTTGACAATCTTATTTGATTCGATAAGGCATTGTCTAGTTTCATCGTATCGTATTGTCATATATAAGCCAGCTAAAGCATCGATCGGTCTAAAACATTTTATAGGTATAAAAAGTTGTCCGTATTAAAAGGCAGTTTCGGCGATCTACTGGTGAAAGCAATAGTTGATCTTAAGTAAATAGCTTTACAGGATACCTGTTTTCTTGTGGTGGAGTTTTCTTTGATTATTTGAAACAAAGTCACTAAAACTATTCACTGAGTTCGATTTCTAATCTTCTAGATAGCTTTTATTTGTCATGTAAACTCACAACTTGCACTGTTATTTGTTATTTGCTTTTATGTGACAGATAATTCTAAGTAGAAGATAAGAAATCCACCTTAAAACATATTTACAATCTATAAAACTACAGGATCTGCTCAGCAAAATCTCTTTCAGCATACCAATCGATGTACTCATCTTATATTAAGTTCGGAATTCAGTCCGCTTCCAGTTGTTTGCCCACGAGAAGCACGATTCGCTGGGTAAATTGATATTGACTTAAAAAATATTGGCTAATTTGTGCAAAATTCGGATGTTTATATCTTATATATAATCTCAAGATGATCAACTAGAATAAGAGCCGATTTCTCTTCCCCTAGATAGCTGCTATGTGTTGAAGCTTATTCTGTTATATGTTAGTTTATGTGACACATAGTTTTTTTTCTCGATATCTTGTATTGGTTATATTAGAAATAGTTTTCCTTTATGTTCAAAACTATCAATCACTCTACTGACAATGAGCTTGCATCTGTATCACACTGCTTTGAACGCTTTTTAGAGTTTCTACTCAGCGAAATTTTGTAGTTTTTTTGCTATTCCCAGGAATATTGAGATACACCTGCAAGGACTTAGCATACTTTTTGGCATTTCCTTGGGCAACACACAGTGCCTTTTACATATAGAGTTGGTTATAGTACCCAAATGCTTCTTATTTGTGGCGCGATTAAAAAAGGAACATGCAAAACGACTTGTTTCTACTAATAATTGATACGGGGGCGCTTGAAATAGTAATGTACAGACTAATCCTGCTATGCGGTTAATGTTACAACTGTTTACTTATGATTGTTATGTAATATTTTCGAAACTTTCGTTGTATTTTTTTGAATTTCTGGTCTAAATTTATTTTGTCTTGACTTACCTTCTGCCCCTTTGTCCTCGATAAAATTCCCTTCTCGCATCGGCACTGCTCTGCATTTGCCAGCCGCCTCTATGTAAGTCGCATGGTGGTGCCCAGGTCACAGATAATTGATGCGGCGATGTAACTCCCGAGTTGTTCTAGAAATTTGTATTTGCAATGTCAGTTTTGTTCACTTGAATGTCACTCAGTGGTTTTCGGGTCCAGCGCACGCGTTTCTCATTAAAATTAGTAATACTTTTTTTTGCCGATCACTTTAAAGTTGCTGATTAATTAGAAAAATAGTTCTCTCATCAAGTCTCAATCTCAGTTGGTTAGGTAAAAAATGTTTTCTTTGCGTGGCTCTTGGACGGACTTTGGTATTTCACTTTTTGTTGTGCCGTTGTAACGCTTTGGAGCAGCCTTCTGCGCAGACTGAACGGCTTAGCTGGCTGGCCGGGACACCAAGGCGCAAAAAGGACATCACACACAGAAATGCCCGAGCCACCAAACCACCACACAGACAGGTGACCAGCCAGCGAGCAAAAGTTAAATTTTTCTAATAATGAATGAATATGAATGAAGCTCGAAACCCGCCCCGCCTACCGCTCGCTGCTCGAGCTGAACCCAACCCAAGCTGGCCAACTTATCAAAGCCAAAACGTGCCCAAAACTCACACACAAGCCGTGGCAACGCAAAGGAATTTACATGGACACACGCCACGAGATTGAGGTAGGAGGTGAGGAGTATCTGACTTCCTCGCCCAGTTGAAACGAAGACGAATGAGTGTAAAAATCGCCAGCGGCATGTGATAACCAGCCAGGACTTCGAATGTCCATTTCGATGGGTGTCTGTGTGCGTGGGTGTTGGGATTGAGTCACGTTGTATTCCTGTCCTGGCCTGACCATGTAAATGAAAATCAAACATGCAAGGGTTGATAAAGAAAATCGCGAAGTCTAACACACACACACACACACACACACACACTTACGGTCGCGGGGTTTTCCAGTCCTTTCTGGTATAGGCCGCGCCCCACTATTGAAATATGTTTTCCTGCTCTCTCGCGTTTCGCTTTCTCTGATTTCACTTTCGTTGCTTTTAATTAAATATAGTTTCTTTTTTATGTGCAGAGGCTTTAATTAACTTCATATTTATCTGTGCGTGTGGCCCAAGCAAAGTGGAAATCCGCGCACGTGTGGCATAATTCAAGGTTCATTACCCGATCGGGTCAAGTGCAAGTGAACTTGAAAAGGTCTGTCAAAGGTTGAATGCTGCTGCTGCCGCTGCCGGAAGACGCTGACCCACATACATACGTACATGGGTTCGTCTGTATTCAGATGCCACTCCCATTTGGGTCATCTAGATCATGTAGGCCTAAGTGGATTTCCATGTTTGATTGCAGTTTTCGCTGTTTTGGCCATAAATCTTAAGCACAAACATGGCCCACGCCTTCTGGACAGACACAGTAGGGAATGTGGGTCAACTTTTTTGCCCATCATATGTGTGTGTGGGTATTTTGACATATTTTCACAAAAGTCATACCATTCTGATTACATCTTTAAAGCTCGGAAGCGGGCAATAGTTTGATTTTGGGTCAAGTTTAGGGCTGATTCAGCTGTGATTCACTACTGAGCCAGTATTAGAAAACTTTAGCTACTGCACAGTTATTTATTTTCAAAATCTAGGCAGACTTACATTCGCTTTACATTCTCACAGCTAAACAATGTAAAGTAATCGCTTAGCTTTGAATCAATTTTTCTTATATTGGCCAATTGACGTTGAAGCGAAGGGAAACCAAACTTTTGGGAATCATCAGTTAAGGCGGCATACATCGCTTTCGGCTGAGATGCGTCCAATTTGATGGTCACCTATTCAGCAGTCTGTCCGAGACCACATTAGATCGTCAAGCCCCCCAGGCTGTTCCACTATTGAGGTGGGGGTTTTTGAATCCGTACTTCTCTCCATATGCAGACGCATCACCTTTGCGGACTCGGAACTTTCCTGGCTAACTGATCGATGGCAGAGATTATACCTATGCAATTTGGAAGTCTCATAGTGCAACTTGTGACTCTCATTTTCCAAATTGTTGCGTATGACCTTAAGTGCCTGCTGGCCTGTAAATTTCTGCTTAAGGTGTGGCTCCGTCAGTTTGCCATGTTTGCAGTTCTCCCGAATCCATCGACGCAGGTTCTCACAGCCCAGATAGAACGTTTCTGTCTCTGTCATGTAATCGGGTAAATTCACCATACAGCTTTTACCATCGTATTGTCCAAAGCCCAGGTCAAAAATATTCGATTTTAGGGTTGTCTGCTTTTTTCCAGCTTGGGTATCATCATGGGACGGAAACACTCCTGCCAGGGGGACCGAAGTCTCCGCATGGAGGCGACGGTCTTGTGGCATACAATATTGCCAGTTATCGAATCTTAATGAGCCCTTCTCCGTCTCAAAGTCCACAACGAAATTGTCCTTGAAACTCATTACACAGATGTCCACTAGCCGGCCATGGTGATGAACCACCCGGAAATTGATGCCATAGGGCTCGGGAATATTGAAAGTGCCCCGACCATGGAAACGACCGTCAAGAAAGTGACCCAAATAGCGTGTACCATCTGGATAGACATATGTACCGTACCCTTGCATGCCCATTGCATCGATCCTGCCACAGAATTTGGTGCCGTTGAGGTAGTTGGTGTAAATACTTTCCGACGACATCTCTTGTATGCTGAATTGGGTAACTGATGGCTTTTTTTTATCTCTATTGAATCACTTTAATATTTTGTATCCTGATATAAAAATAGATAAACAAACTACGACTACTTCACACTGTACAAAACAACAAAAAATATGGAGTGAATAGAAACGGAGACTGAATGAATTGACATGATTTGCAGAGCAACCGAGGATCGGACAAAATGAAAATTTTAATTAAAGAAGCTGAGAATGTTCTTCGAGCGAGTATTGTTACATGATTCTCAGAAAGGCCTCCGAGAATGTAGTGTGACCAGGCCACAGCAAACTTTACGTTTGGACTGCAGCCACACTTCTTGACCACTGAGACGAATTTGCTATGGAAACCACCTAAAAATGAAACTGAAGATTCGAACTGGTCAATTCCCACATTTAATCTATAGACAGTACTGTGGAGCATTCCCTCCTGGCGCTTAAGCTGATATAAGACTAGGTTCATTCATTTTTAAAGGTGGCAGCTGATGTGAAATCAGGGGCCTGGAGAGCAAAGAAAGCTACCAGCGGGCGATCAGAATGGCTGTCTGAGGAGACACCGCCATATTGCTCTGTAAGAGCTGCGAAGGTTGAGACTCAGATGGTGTCTACAGTGGCTCGTTTTCTTAGAATAACCTTCTTCACGTTTAATTTAATTTAATAAAATAGTGTTTCTTATGTCTACATCAGGAGTTGAACTCATACCTGAATATGCTTTACATTTTGAAAGAAATTTTGGCTGTATCTACCATAGCAATATGTCCTGGATCATGTTTGATATAATTTCCTGCTCTGAATATATTTCAAATTGTCTTGATAAAGACTTGAATATTTCTTTGAACCCTGCAGTATGCGCGAGTTGGCGATGGCTATGTGCACTACATTGACTACTTACTGCTGACAATCGCTAACGAATTACAGGGGCTTGCTTTTGGTAAGCAGCGTCCATAATACACTAATATGAGTTAGTTTACAGTTTTACAGTCACTGCATGTATATATACTTGGCTATAAGAAGCCGAACTTCTCTCCATCTCTTGGCTTGTGTGCTTCTTACCGGAAAGGGACCTACAGTTTAATGTTGAACACTAACGGTAATGTTTGAGAAACGTTTTATACTCTGTACCGTAGGTACACAGAGTATTATAAGTTTGTGCAAAAGTATGTAACATTGAGAAGGAATCATCTCCGACCCTATAAAGTATATATATTCTTGATCAGCATCAACAGCCGAGTCATGTCCGTCATGTCCGTCTGTCCGTCTGTCCGTCCGTCCGTCTGTCCGTATGATCGCACAGATCTCAGAGATGGTAAGAGATAGAGGTTTGACATGTATGGGACATATGCTTCTTATGTCTGCAGGCAGATCAAGTTTATTTTCAATTTTGTCATACGTCATATCTCCCACAGTTTTGAAGATAGATGGCTTGTTCCTTCTGGACATATTTAGTTAGCAGGATAACTTATCGATGGAGAAGATCGGATGAACGGTTTTCCAGTTATGATCAAAAGACTGTTCGCTGCTAGTGCAGCATCAAAATTTATGCTGAGCGTATAATTTTTTTGGTACAGAGTATGTTATAGTCGGGCTTGACCTTCTTTCTGTCTTGTTCAAGGCTAGTTACTTCAAAGCTGGCGCCAATAGCTAGTGAACGTGACTGGGTGTGTAAGAAAAAGGCGGTATGGAAACCACGAACTCTTCCACAAAATGCACACACACTACCCGCTGCACCACATCCGGCCATTAGTTGCAGCTTACACTTTTCGGAGTTGAATTCCACTTCTTACATATAAACCGAAGAGGACGATAAGCCCAGCGAGAAGTAAGCACTGAAATGCATTGCTGGTGGCTGGTGATGAGAGTACTAGTCTGGTTACCAGCAAGTACCGAACTAAGCTCCCATTTAATAAAGCAACATTCTGAATGGAAGTGAAGTCTTTCAAAGCGGAATCTGGCCATTTTTCTCATCGCCTGAGTACCTAGCCTATACTTCCATATAGAAGAATGTCAAGTTTGAGTAAAAACGCTCTTAAAACGAGAGGGTTAGTTTAAGTACTTAGCGAAATTAATGTTTTAAAGCCAGGGTGCCCGCGCTATATACGCTTCATGCGCATTTGTTGTTGTTTCGCGCAGTGCCATTGCCCAACGTGTGGGACTAATGCATAATCAATTTGCAGCAACATCTTCGTATGTGTCTTTCTTCTACTTTTTTCTCCAATGAGTTTAAAATGAAGGTATTGGCTAAAGCGTTGATATTGTTGTTGTCGTGTGCAACAGACAGCCACAAGCACACACACACAAGTATCTTGACCTGAGGACAGACAATACCTATCTACATTTTAAACAATACCTATCTATCTGAGATCTAAATGTTCATACAGACAGACGGACGGACCAACAGACTAGTCAAGTATATATATATTTTATGATATCGGAGATGCTACCTTCTGCCTGTGACATACATTCACTTTACTTTGTGTACATTGAGGTAATTAGCACTAAAACAATCCAAAAGATAAACCCAAAGCTCATGTCAATTTAAAAAAAAAAACTATCAGTAAAATTGCATCAATGATGGATTTACCCTTAATTACCTGTCTTCAAGAGGTGCTCTATATAAGTAGACTTCCCTCTAAACACAAACGATGTTTAGTTAAAATGAAACTTTTGCTAGCAACGCTGATCGTCTTGGCCATTGGCGGCTGCGTAAGTGGCCAGAACAGCACCACCACCACCAGCACCACCGCAATTCCTGCTGCTCCCTCACCCATCATCACGAATGGCTATCAAGCCTACAACGGCCAGGCACCCTACATAGTGGGTCTGTCCTTTCATTACACCAACCGTTGGTGCAGTGGCATCATCATTGGAAACAACTGGATTCTTACCGCAGACGACTGTGTAGCTGGCAGCTCGGGTGTAACCATTATATTTGGTGCCACCAGATTGAGCCAGGCTCAGTTTACACAGACCGTGCCCAGTGGCAACTACATCCGCAGTACCGACAACATTGCCCTGATTCGTATACCCCGGGTGGAGTTCTCGGCACGCGTCAACAAGGTGCGACTGCCCAGCTTTAGCGATCGCTACAACTTGTATGAGAATTGGTGGGGCACAGTTTGCGGTTGGGGGATAACCACCTTCACTGCAGGACGACCCGATTGGCTGCAGTGCGTTGACCTGCAGGTGATGTCCAATTCAGAGTGTGCACGGCACTATGGTTATGGCAAGGTGACAGGACGTGTGCTTTGCACTTATGCACCTGCAGGCAAATCGACTTGTTTTGGTGATGCAGGAAGTCCACTGGTGACAAGGAACGGCAAAATATTGATGGGCATCTCCTCATTTGTGGCCACCCTGGGATGTACTGTGGGAATGCCGAATGGATTTGTGCGTGTGTCCAGCTATTTGAGCTGGATACAACATCACACTGGCATACTGTACTGAGGGGTTCTTTTTGAGCCAAATATAAAAAGAGTTGAAGTTTATTTGCACGAAGAGAGCTCTGCAGTTTTAGTCTTTAATTCCAGCTCTTCTCTCCTTCTCTCTCGAACATTAACTTGACAATTTTAAACAGTAAATACGTGTTAAACAGTTCTACAATTCAAAAATGGAGCGTGTTAGATCCACAAAACTGGTGGGACGCATCAGATTCGATTGCACAACATGGAAATTATCCGCTGCACGCTTTAGCTTCATTATATTGGCCGAATCATAGGCCTCCTTTATGTTCAGCCGCAAGGATTCTTCGGTTATGCTACCGGAGGAGCAACTGCTTGCACCGCCCGAGCCGACGCCCAGCAAATCTGACGAACTGGTCCATGCTCGCTGCTCGTCCACACTTAACTCAGCCACCTGTGGCTGTTGTTCCCGCTGTCCCAACTGAACATGCTGTGGCATGCTCTTCTGCAACTCAGCCTGCGGAGCCAAATGTATCTCGAAGGCAGCCGTATCCTTCTCCATCTCATCTTTCTGACCCTTCTCCCGGCACAGATTGTGATAGTAGCGCTGGCGTTCCACTTTCTCTTGGGGTGCATAGATGGCATTGTCCGGCACCTGGGCCATTTCGGCCGTCATGTTGTTCAGTATGATGCTGCGACAGAAACTGGGCAGCGGTTCGCTTATATGATCCCGGTGCGCCTGTCTGCAGTTGTGCACTATCCACTCCTTCTCGTGGGGGCAGCCCACATAGGTGTTGCTGGCAAACGGTGGCGGACGATCAAACAGCCAGCCACTCTTCACATTGTACATGCCCTCCTCCACATCATAACAGTTTTTGGGTATGGGACGTGCCAGCAGGCGGTTGGTCAGATACGAGGTGGGTCCCACCGGCTGCCGGCCGTAACGCCGCTCCGCCTGATAGCGGCGATCGTTGGGCGTCAGATAGTCCCATTCGTCGCAATGGAATTCGGCACCATGGAACGTGCCCTGCACATGGAGTCCATCGTGGAACCACATGTCCTCAATGCTCACCAGGCGACCGTTCTTGAACTCACCCTTGATGGTGAAGCGATATGGTTGGGACAGCTTCAGGTGGCCAAAGCCATGGAACTTGCCGTGAAAGAATCTGCCACGATATTCGCTGCCATCCGGATAGCGATAGCTGCCGAAGCCGTCCATCATGTTGACCGACTTGTTCCAGGCTCCCTCATAGCTGCTGCGTGTGATGAAGTGACGCAGCGGCGTTACCTCCTGGAATAGCTGCGACATGTTGTTTTGTTTGTTTTTTCTTCTTATTTTTGTGTGTGTGCTTGTTGTGGTGCTGTGATTGTGTGTGTGTGTGTGTGCTTGACGAAGTGAACCCAACTAAATTGTTTCAAAGACAACCGACGACTTACTTCCCCCGGCTTGTTGAGATTACACCTCAACTTTATGACCAAATAAATGTCTGGGCTAGGGAACTGTTGGGGTGTGGCGTCAACAGAATGAGAATTATATCTTGTTTAGCGTTTAGCTTTTGTCGCATGTCACTCCAAATAAGCATTTTTTTTATGCTTTCGTGTGGAGAGTGGACATGGCAAGTATTTTAGTTACGTTTTTCAAGTGGTACGTGAAGTGAATGCATTAAATGTACTGGAAAGATATCAAATTTAACTAACTATTTCGGTAAAGTTAGAAGAAGGATCGCCTAAGGGGAAAGCTTTCTTTGAGCGTGCGCAGAAAGAGCCTGTTGAGCTGATCCTGGTATGCACTTCACTGGCGATGATAGAGCGGATATTAAAGATAGAGGAGAGACACTGCTGGATTATATTCAAAGCAAAACCTATCCCTGGCTAGGTTTGGACTGAATAGAGTCACATTAACAACAACAACAAAGCAGCAGTCCAGGAAATGTTACGCAAGGGGAACTCAGGAGAATATAACATCAGAACAGGCGAGCAATCGACAGCTGCTAATTTGCTTCAACCCATTGTATCCCAGCGTGCTTCTACATCCCCTTCTTCTAAGCTACTGGATAGATGGTGATCTGCGGAAATGAAGTCGCAGGCGAGCAATCGACGCCAGCAATTTGCTATAAACATTGTATCCCAGAGAGCTGCGACAGCAGAGGCTCGGAATCAGGCTGTGCATAAAAAAGGCGGCCTAGCGGCGATAAATATAAGGTCCGCGATATTTGAAAAAAATATGTTTGGACGAATGGTGTATCTCGAACTTTCCAAGATTCTCATTAAAGTTCCAATTATGAGAAGTAATGGTAGACGGCTAAAATAAATGGATCAACATATATCGAAATTTGCTCTATATCCCTGACGCCTGATAACTGCTAGTTTGAAACAAAGTTTTAAAAGACTTCGAAGAGAAAGAATATTCATTGATTTGATATGCTTTTTTAGTGTAATACTTTAAGGTCCATTTTCTCAATGGCCGGTTAGTCAGACTGACCATCAGGTTAGTCGAATTCAAATGCCCCAAGCTGTGATTGCTGTAACCGGAGCAATAAAGCTCATGCTCCAGTCAAATACTAGCTAGATTAGACCCAATGGAACTCTCGATATTTTAATGGAAAGACAAAAACTTTCTTTAATTATGAATAAAAGAATTTGTCGAGGAGTCAGGGCATCAAATAAATAGTGCAAGAGAGTACTGAGAGAGGCCTGGTTAGGTCTACTTCTGATTTGGATGATGCCAAATTTGTTCAACGCTTTAGGTTGACAAAGTTAATATGTAAAATATTTGTGGATGTGATGCATTGTATTGTGGCTGGGATTGTTAACAGGAATCATGCATTGTTGTCAGAGAGCATACTTATGGTGGTGCTACTTTCTTTTGTAAGTAACAACATTTTATACCCTTGCAGAGTATTATAATTTGGCCCAGAAGTTTGCAGCGCATAGAAATATTCATTTCCGACCCCGTAAACTATACATATTCTTGATCAGGGTGACGAGCTGAGTCGATTGAGCTTTGTCCGTCCGTCTGACCGTCTGTCTGTCTGATTCTACGCGAACTAGTCTCTCAGTTTTAAAGCTATCGAGCTGAACTTTTGCACAGAGTCTGCTCTGTAGCTGCACGCTACTTATATGTCGGAACTGACCAGATCGGATGACTATATCTCATAGCTCCCAAAGAAACAATCGGTTGGAAAACTAGTTTTAGTATGAAAAACTTTTTTCTTTTCAATGGAAACGTCTCCAAACTTTGTAATCGTAGGTTTTCTATGCTTTTTTATAATTTTACCAAGTTTTATTAAAATCGGACAACTATATGGTATAGCTGCCATACAAAAGATAGGTCTGAAAAACAGTTTTAGTTAGAAAAACTTTCTTGTTTTTAATGGTAGCAGCCTGCAATTTTGTATTTGTTTATTTCACATGCTTTCACATAATTTGACAAATTTTTGGCCAAATCGGAGGACACAAGTGTCCTCTGTTTTTGCATTTCATTCATTGCAAGCAATTTTATTTAAGTTTTTCAAAAGGCATTAATAAATTATGACAAAAATACCTAAATCGTTGACAGTGTCTGGCCACACTGCAACAGCGAATGGAATTTATCGATATCGGGTGAAACTGTTGCTGAGGAAACCAAATATCTTAACCGTTAGTCTTCTCGAGCAACCAATATGACCAGTGGTTAACCAACCGGATCTTTGGAGACATTTTTGAGGCCTATATAACTAATGATTGTTTTTCCTTGAAGCTAAGTTTGGTATTTTTTCTCACGCAACAGGTTTCTGCAGCTTTAAAGTGCCTGTTTAATAAATTATTATTACAAGAGGCTTAGGAAACGGACACCTATCTATCCCTAATTGGAAAATAATTAAACCATTTCTTTCTCTTTGCTGGCTCTACTTAAATCCCTTTCGATTTTGACCCTATTGTTAATATTCTTAAAATATTTCGCCAAGCCTTGGCAAGGGCCACGTCCAATGATTGTTTTAAATATCAGCTCCCTCCCTCGGAATAGCTCTCCCGCTTGATTTACCTTTTTTTTGTTAAAACAAATAAATTCGTGGTATAAGCTATTTACTCGCAGCCTTACATGTTGCAGTGGGCTTGCGTATCGTTTGAGTAATATGAGAATCTTAAGGCCTTCAAAATATTAATAATTTTACAAGATATATTCAAAGTTGAGCAGCAGAAGTACGCATATAAATTGGACATCTGATAAACCATCGTTTTGTAAGCTATATATTTTCACAACGCTCTTCTCCAATTCAACTGGGGGATTCCCAAGCAGCTGAATTGCTTTATGGCAGTGCATAAAATATGATTTTATCTGCTGCGCCAACTTGGCTGACCGCAGTCCGCATTGCTTAATCCAGTCGGGTCCCCGCTCTCCAACCCAACCAGTTAAGTGCCACGGCGGTGGCATTTATGGCTCCTCGCCTCCTGTGGCACCACCACCTGCAGTTGCTTCCCAATATTTGCACTGTAAATGCTGCACGTGCCCTGACCAAATCGTAAGCACTCCCTGGCGGGCAGTAAATCATGCTCACTTACCTCACTGTTGGCGCCGCCGGCGGCGGTGTTGCCACTGCCACTGCCGCTGCCGTTGCTGGCGCTGCCCACGCAGCGAAAATCGACAGAACCACCTGATGAACGTCGCGGCTTGCTGATGTCCAGGCGCAAAATGCCCGGCTTGGGTCGGCGCGGCTCCTGGGCGGCCGCCGCCGCCGCTGTGGACGGTTCCGCACTCTCTCCACTGGCCTCGTTTTGCATGACTAACGAACCTATATGGAATGCGCGATTCACAGCGCGCACACGTCCGCTGTGCAGTGCCAACGCGAACTGACTATAGCCATGTCCTGTTCCTGTTCATGGAAGCAACAATTACGCGCGCAGTGAAAATAAAATGTGAATTAAACGCGCCACCCACGCGATAAGTGCGAATGGGAATGGATATGGACGTGGACGTCGACGTGGTCGTGGATGTGTATGTGTCCGCATTTGAATGGGGATGACGTTGGACAGGACACGCGGCACTTTCAACTGTTTCTTGTTGCTGTCACATCGCTCACATGTTGGACGGCCCGTCCAACCGCGTGTTGGGTGACACAAAGTGAACTTCCTGTATTCAGGGTCATCTCGGGCTGCCTGTCTTTGTGTAATTATGTCTGCCTGTGCCCCAAAAAATGTCAACGCCGCCCCGCGCTCAAAAAAATATCGCATGTCGCCGTGGTTAGGTGAAAGTTTTCATTTCTCATACACCATTAGCGGCGCTCGCCTTAATTATGACCGCACAGAAGTCGCCTTCCTTGTGTTTGTTTTCTAATTTCTCAATATGCGCTCCCATTCCGAGTGACTGCGCCAAGCCAAGCCCACTGGCTGTGCCGTGTAGTGTGTCCTGCCCCCGCTGATGTGCAACGGCCACACACGGCAAACACATGCAGAGAGCGCGCGTTAAATTAATTGAACTGCAAAACTGGCACCAGCACCCGCCAGCAGCGGCAAGTGCGCCCCCAGCATGAAACGTTTAGTTTTTTTTATTATTCACTTTATTCTCGGTACAAAAAAATACAATTAATTTAAATAGCTTATCAAGTTACACACACAAGTGGAAAGTCGTCGTATGTTCCGTCGTCCTTGTTCTGTGTTGTTTCGTTTTTATGCTTAGTACAAATTTTAGTTTCAGTCTCAAAAATATTGTTTGCATAAATTAACTAACTTTGTGAGGGTTTTTTGTTTTTGCATATATCGAAAATTTGGTACCCAAAATGGAATTGGTCATAAAATCGTTAGGAAAATCGTCATCGTTTGTTTTATTTAGTACAGGAAAAGCAATAAAAACTCAAGCGGCTTAAAAATGTAATGGAAATTTGGCTTAGGTTGTTGGGTTAAGTCTCATCAAAATTTCAATTCAGTTACACTCAGAATAAAACAGTTGCTGAAGCAGCGGAGTATTTTGGTTTTAGAAGTTAGTGAAAGGGTATCCACTGCCTTTTTTATTTTGGATATTTGAGTTATTCAAAAAACTGTTGTAAAATTCTAAGCAAATATCAAAATTGTGACACCGATGCATTAATAAAGGACTCAGTTTTGAGGCTGTTTGTTTAAAAAATTTGCTTCGTTGTTTTATCAAACGAATTCTAAACAAGTATTATAATTGTGACACCGATGCATTAACGGTGCACTTCGTTTTGAGGCTGTTTGTTTAAATAACACGCATCGCTGTTTTTCCAAACGAAATCAGAAATCTCTTTCAAGTATTCTAAACAAGTATTATAATTGTGACACCGATGCATTAACGGTGCACTTTGTTCTGAGGCTGTTTGTTTAAATATTTCGCTGCGTTGTTTATTAAAATGAAATCGGAAATCTCTTTTTAAGAATGCCAATCGATCGTGTAAGCTTGTCCGGGCTTTCGATTTTACCACTGGCCAAGGAAAAGAAGTAGAAAGAGATCGATTTTGTATTTGGTAACACTTGTTTCAGTTGCAAAATGATGCAAATATTGTACAAAAATCAATAATTACCTATTTACTTCTTCTTGGAGCAGTTTATTCTTATTCGCTTCCCTCCCTCGAGGCTTACTCTTACTTTCCGGCCACTTCGCTTGCCCACCATGAACCTTTTCAAAATTTGGAAAACTTAAAACATCAGAATACTTTAAATATGGAAATGAAAGTGCAAGAAAACGACTCATTCGATGAGCTTTGATATTTTAAGGTTCAAGAAAAAGACTCTTTAGTTAAGCTTCGACATTTTAAAAACCTGATTCGTAACTTAAATCTTTGTCTGACATTATGTTGATTATTTTAAAGATTTGCTAGACCAAATAGAGACCATACAGGACTTGTTTAAGTGTTGAAAATGACAGAATTTCGAAGAAGACCTAGTTTTGCTGTGCAAACGGAAACAGGCCCCTTAATAACTACATAATAAGTTGAGATTGAACCGCTGAACCGAATCGAAATCACGGTAATAAACCATGTTATAAGCCAAACCTGCGACTCAAGAACTCTGTGAACCCAGGAACCGTTCCAGTTCGTTTTTCCCCGATGGGTTTGCATCCCAGTGTTTTGAAACTAGGAGTGTTCTAGAGTCCTTTTATCCGATTCTAAGCAAACCTTTGCTTAGGAAAATGTAAAAACTGATACAACAGTTAATCAAAATACAGTCAGCCTATGCACGCTTCAATCTTAGCTTAAGAATCTGTCTAGTCTGAGCGTTTAGTTGCCTTCACTACCGATTTAACTTGCCGTCAGTTCATTTCCCCAGCCAAATTAGAATTTCATTATGTAGTTGGTTCTTATTGTTTTCCCCTTAAGCACTTTGAGCTAATCTTAAAATATGATAAGTTAATCCTAACTTAGTTAAAACTAATTTAAACTTATGCTACAGAGAAGTACAATTTGCTTACACTGTATTGGTGTGTGTGTGTGTCTACCTATCTACCCCAAAACCCATTCACTTTCACTCCGGCTAGCTCCTTTTATAGCCCGACGCAGCTACATAAACTTGGGTTAAATCGCTTATACGCCACGTATGCCGCATGTGTGTGGTTGCAGCTGCCTTAAATTTATAGAGTTACCCAAACAAAAAAAAGACAAAACAAACCGTAAAAGTAAAATCGATTTATGCATAAAAAATGTTGATGCTAGCAAAAATGTATGCATAATACCAAAATTTGATCTTTGCAGCAAGAGCAGCATCCCTTCCCCTCTCACTATCTCTCTCGCTTGCACGTAGTGCGGCGTAGTGTTGTGCTGTGTTTGCTTAGCTTAATAGCCAGTTTTTCTGATGCACGAAAAGTTGGCCAAGTTAAGCAGTGGCAGTGTGTCGTGTAGGTGTCTGGGCGCTTGAGTCTGGCCAAATACTTTCATTTGATTAATACTTAAATACACATTGAGCTTCGGCCTTATGCCCGCTAATTGACTTATGTCTAAGCATCCGTCCGTCCCCTTGAATTCCAATGTGTGTGTGCATGGCATTTCAATGAGCATGTCGTTTGTTTTGGGAATAATTTGGTCATTTAGTCTATTGATTTTCATATCTAGGCTACTAAAAACTCACTTAACAGCTAATAAACGCACACGGAGGGTTGGTGTTTTCCTTTTTTTCCTTGTCAGAACGTTGTCACTTTGCCCAGACGCATGCCAAGCAATTTGCGGCGCTTTTTGGCGCTCAGCTTGGTCCAAATGGTGCTGCTACCCTCCACCAGCAGAAACTCGTCGCATAAATCATCCGTTTCCTTGGCAATGCCGCCATAGAAATGATCCTCCTGATATTTCTCCGAGCGCGAATCGCCGGAAACGAAACCGCTTTCGGGCCTGGACAGGGAGGCGGTGTGCCAGGGTAACTGTTGAAACCAGCGTGCCACTTTGGCCGTCGACGAGAGCTGAGGAAACGAGTGGATAGAGGGAGTAGAGTCAGTGTGTAAATTTATGCAAATGAGTTATGTACGCAAATTGCTGCCCACCAGCAGCAGCGGCAGCAAAAGCCAAGTAAAGTGAAAAATGGCGACACTTGTTTTTGCCACGCTCTGTTTTTTTTTTCATTTATCAAGGGAAGATTTATGCACTGCCTGTCGTAATTTTTGCCACCTTCTGCTCATTTAGCAACTAATCTTTGCATTGATCCCGACAATTTTTGATTTATATATGAGTTTTTATTTATTCTGTTCTTTGTTGTTGCTCTTGTTTTGGGGGTTTATGTTTTCAACTTAACAATTAAATCTGTAATTTACAAAATAACATTTCGCTTTGCATTCATAATTATGTTGTTGCGGTTCTGCTAGGCCGTAATTTGCTTGTATGCAAATATGGTTAAACAAATCTGGAAATTGAAATTCAAATACAACATTTTACATAAACAATGGCATTTAAATAAGTTGGATTATTTTAATTTGTTTAACTACAACTAAAGCTTAAATACTAATCATATTTATGCATATTTCTTTTTGTGTATTTCGGGGGAAGAGAAAAATACTTCTATTTTGGCTTATTTTTGTTTATTGCTGATATGCTGCTTAGTTACGTTTTGTGTTTAAGATAATGCTTCATAAATACTTTCACTGACTAGACATTAATAGCTGTGCCTTTTCTATGGTTTCGAGAGGCGGCCACAGGACAAGGCAAACAATTTGCACAGAAGTTTGTTACTTGTGGAGGATTTGATAAGGAGCTAGCTTGTAAGGGGTTATCATCGCTGGTAAAGGGGCAGAAATACATATTACCAAATTTATGGCAATTATTCATCATTTCAGATCTTTGCATTTGTTTTTCATTATTTTCTTTAAGCAGTTCAAGCATCAGCTGACTTCTTCTTACTGTGACATCTTGTGCAAACTAAATATTTGCATGCAAATTTATTATGACAAACTATAATTTTGTTTTGTTATTTCAGAACAACTTTTAGATTTGAACTAAGTTGTGGTAAAAGGAATAATTCCTTCCGACTATTTGAACTCGAGCTAACTAAAAATTTGCAAGCAAATTTATTATAACAAACGTTACCTTTATTCAAATATTTGAACTAAAATGAGGAAAAAGGAATAATTTCATCGGTTTTTGTCATCTAAAAATTTGCACGCAAGTAATCAAACCATTTTTTTAAGATTTTAAGATCTCAAAGCTGGTTAAGCATCAGCTGATTTTCTATTTTCATAGTCTAGTCCTTCCTTCTTTGTCAACTTCAGCAAATTAAAAGTTTGCACGCAAAATTTATTATGACAAACGTTAATTTTGCTAGAATATTTACACAAAAATGCCAAAAAGTGAATAATTTCATCCATCTTTGTCAAAATACAAATTTGCACGCAAACTTTATGTGCCAATCAGAAACGTTAATTTGGCTTTGATAAACCGTATTGTTACAGACTTTAATTTTAAATCAATTCTACACTGACATTTGCTTTGTTCATTCATAGCTACTTTAATATGTGACTTGAATCGGGAAATATTAGGTAATTTCGAAAGTTTGTTTAAGAGTTTGTACAAATTGTTTGCTATCACCAACTCTGTACATACATAGCTACTTCAATATTTGACTTGAATTGATCAATAAATATTTCATAAAAAGCAAATTTCTTTGCTTCTTGAAAATTCTCTAAAAATTTTACCGCAAACTTGCTTTAACTTTCCTCTTCTTAAAAGTTTGTACCAAATATTTGCTTGCACCAATCTGGTGCTCTCATTTCATCTCATCTCATCTCATTTTCGAAATTCAGCTCTTACAAACTTTTAGTTTGTACAAATTTTAAGCTTCCAGCATTCTGGACTTGAACTGTGAAAGTGTCTCCCCAGCTTCCTGCAAACTATTTGCCCGTCTCAAAGGTTTCTCTCAATTTGTTAATTTCTCATAAATTAATTTATTTATTTTGGCACATATTTTAACTGCTTAGGTAATCTAAAATGCAAAACTAACCGCATAATTGTTTTTGTTTTTAAATTAATACTGTTCAACTCATACGCACGCACAAACACCATTCACATTCATTCACTAACGAACGCATTCTAATCATCTAACTTAAGTCCTGGTCCTTGTTGAAGTTGCATCCCTCCCTTCGTTCTCACTTGGTGGTATGCCTGGCCCAGGTGGTACGCTGGACTTGGCTCATAATCTGACTGCGATTGGGTACCTTCTCGCTGGTGCTTCTTGTAATAAAACTTGGCGTAGCCGAGAGTTTGCGCTGATGGCCGGCCTCGTCGGTGACCCTTAAGAGGACCGTATTGAAGCGGGTCTCTCGGCTGTTTCCATTATTATGGTGGTTGCTGTTGTTGTTGCTGTTGTTCGGTCCATTGCTTTGGGTGCTGCTGCCGGGGCTGATGTTGTTGTTGCTGTTACGCAGACGTGGCGATGAGGGTGAATCCAAGGTCGAGGAACTACGACTTGTGTCCCTGGTGCTTGTTGATCCGCCGCAGGCCAAACCGGCCAGATTGCCATTTGAAACGGCTGCCTTTAGCTGCTCCTCTAGATTATTCAGGTTATGCTCTATGCTCAGGCGAATGTCCTCGTTGAGGGAGGAACTGCCCGCATAGGAATTCCGATTCAGGGTGCCCATCGGCGATGGGGTTAAAGTGCCGGCGGCAGCGGCGGGCGATGCCAGAAAATTGAAGCCTCCTGCTGCCATATTGTTGTTGGGTGTTGCCGGTGTACAGGACAATGGATTGACATAGAAAAAGGAGTTGTGCGGCGAGGCTGAAGGTGTTGGTTGCGTTGAATTGGCATTGAGATTGAGCGATTGCAGACGATTCAACAGCTCCTGATTGACCTGATACAGATCCTGTTGCTGATGTTGTTGCTGTTGCTGCTGCTGCTGTTGCTGCTGCTGCAGTTGATTGCTGATGCTGTGCAATTGACTCATTGAGGGATAGGGACTGCTGCCACCGGCTCCGGGAGCAGCCAAGGGAGGCGGAGGTGTGGCCGACTGCTGTGTGGAGGAAGACGTCTGCTGTTGCTGTTGCTGCTGCTGGAGATTCTGCAGATGCTGACTCTGCTGATTCAGACCGCTCAGCTGGTGGCTGAGCGAGGTGAGCTGCTGGTTGATGTTGCCCAAATTGTTGATCTGCTGATTGATGGTGGCCAGATTATTATTGTTGCTGGTGGCCTGCAGCAGCAGCTGCAACTGTGATTGCTGGAAAGGTCATTGGATTAAGCATCTGGAACTGCTCACATCAACAACATCAACAATGACAAGGAACAACAAAAACAACAACAGAAAAACTCGTGCAAAAGTAACGCAAAAAGGCAAAAACAACATGCAAAAACAGCGGCACATTCCAATTTCTGACTTAACAAGGCTTTCAAATTGATTTCAAATTTTTGGAAAATATTTCAATTTCTCACCTGCGGGGCCATGCCTATGTTGGCTGTGGTCAGACCAGCGCTCTGCTGTTCATTGTAGGCTCCCAAGGAGGCCAAATGCTCGAGTAGCTCACGATTCTGTTGCAGCAGCTGCTGCGTACGCGCCTTTTTTGTAGGAAGAAGAGAAGAAGGTGAAATAAATATTGGATTCTCTTTTGGTTTAGGGGGGAAACCCACCTGCGCCTCGATGCGCGCATTCGTCTCCGAGATGAGCTGCTCACGCACCAACATCAGCTGGCCCAAGGCCTGACGTGTCTGTATAGCTTGTGCCTCCAGTTGATCCTTGAGCTGGGTAATCTCGGTGCGTGGCGATGAGGGTGAGCTGGGTGATTTGTCATCCGTATCACACTGGGTGGGAGTGGGAGTAAAAACGCAGATTAGTTGTAGTTCGGTGACTTGAAAATTGGGAGAATCACCTACAAATAGTTTACAGACTAGAGAAAACTATTTCATTCGAAATTAAATGTGATTATAAATCTCTAGACGAGTGAGACCTTTTTGCAGCCACGACATCGGACATATAAGCTCAGTTTATGATCTTTTGTACTTATTTCTTAAGGATTTTATTTATTTAAGGATTTTCTGGAAATATTTTTGCTTGTCTATCAAGCCAAAAATGAGATAAGAGCCTTGAAAAAATACTCTAAAAATATAGCAAACCTCATGGACTCCGGATATTTGATAAACTTATAAGTATTGTATCTTGCTTATATCCTAACCTGCCCGTTGAAACACACACACAAGATCTTGCACAGAAAACTATTACAAAATCGAGCATAAATATAGTATATACAGTATGTGTTTGGCTTCTCGACAGGAGCATAGCTAATAGCAGTTGATTTTTGCTATTATTGTTGCTGGCTTGCGCTCAAACTCACATTTGCTGCCCACCACTGCTTTAAAGTGTCGGAAATGCTTCCCTCTAACTGTTATGTCTATGTTGCCATTCCATTTTGTTAAGTCACTAGTATGAAGTGGATTATGCTAGAATCTAAGATGTATAAGTATCTCGTTTCGATTTGATTTGCAGGTCTAGACGCTTATTTTTCTGTACAAGACTTGGCTTAAGTTAAAGCTAATGAACTATGAACTAATGAACTTCCAATTTGAATTTAGCTAAACTATTTGTTCCTAAATCGGTTTTATCTAATATCTACACAGTATAGATGTTGATTAATATCCTTATTTGGATTTAAAAATATCAATTTAACATGAAAGTGATCTTAGATTTGCACACCATGAAGCTTAAATCATCAAAAGGTTATGGAAAAGTAAATAATGTAAAGAATGTGATTTTTAATAATATTCATTCCAGTCGGATATTAATGGATCTGTGTTTTTCCTGTGTGTAAGGTTTTCTACTTAGATGGGTTTTACAAAAATGTCTTACTTATAGAAATAAGGGGTAAAGGTCTATATACACCCCTTGCCTAAGAACTAAAGCTTTTCACTGTGCTTCACCTTGTTAGTTCCGTCTTAAATACAAAATCGGGCGCTGTTTAATGTCAGTCGCAGGCCAGCGATCGATGAGGGCAGGTCAGTGCTAGTTTTCGTCACGTTTTTGGCTTTGCTTCTTTTGACAAACCCAGCCTTACATTTAAATTCTTACGAATCATAAAGCAATGTTGGGTTGTAAAGAAAGATTCTAGAGTTTTCATATTTTATTATATTTTACAAGGATTTGTTTGCTGTTTGGCAAAGTGTATAGATTCATTCGATGGAGCTGCTTGCTGCTCAAAACTGTGATATTAGATTTTTTTTTAAAATTTTTAAGAAATAAATCCCTGAGTTAGCCGCTAAAATGGACTGCAGTTGCGATGACGATGTTCTAATATCTTCAATCACTTGGTCTTACACAATTATATTGATTGTTTATTGTTCAAGTAAATAGCTACGAATCTTCTTTGCAGTGGTGTTTATATTTTGTAGATCCCCAAGTATTTTGATATATTTTTGAAAGTCAGCCACTAAAACAACACAAATTGACTAGATATTGGCAACTAATTTGGCCAAGCATCTTACTAATTCCTTTTCTTTTAGCTCTTTCCCCAAAATGTTTACTTACTTCCTTTGGCTTTTTATTTAAGGAAAACAATGTGTGAATATGAATTCGCTATATTACGACCTAAACAAAAGGTCTCATTCGATACGATTCTTTCACTTTTTGGCTCATAAAAATTGGCCAGCTAATTGGCCCACTTAATGGCATTTTAATTGCCCCGGCCAATATGTTGGCAATTATTTGGCTATGGCCATTATTAATCCATAGAACAAAAAACAATATAAAAACGATAATGATTATGTTGGTTTACTCACCAGCAGGCTGGTCGATTTGCGTAGACTCGACTGCGTTGGCATTAGCTCCAAGTGGTTTGGTCGCTGCGGCTGCGTGTGATTCAAATCGGGCGTGATGGCCAAGTGCTCTATAAATAGTCAAGTGCGAATATGGAATTTAGTGGCGGCGCCAGCGTGTAAATAGAGACTCCCCCTTTGGCCTAGTCAAGGTCAAACACCTGGGGTGCTGCTGCCTCCTTCGCTTAATTCGCCATCAATTACAGCGGCTAGATTTCATTAGTTATTTATTTTGATTATGCTTCGCCGTCTGTCCAATAAATTAGGATGCCCCCTTGAGATCGACCCTATCTGGCTTGTTTACACATTCATTTGCCACACACAGCTTCGTGTTGGGTGCGGTTGGGCCTTTTTAATTTGATTTGTGTGGAAATATTTTAGTGCCCACTTCCAATAAACTGTATGCAAATTCTACGGCTAGAATATAGTTGGAAATTTGTGGCCCGCTTGCCATTTTTGGTTTCGCTTCACACCTTGGGCACGTGTTAATTGCTGGCGAATTATGCGAATGTGTTGTAAATTAATTTGCCATTTAATTGCAGCAACTGAACGCCGAATGCTGCTGATATTTCTTGAGAAAGGATTCGTCGAATGCCAAAACGAACACATGTGTTCAATGGCTAACTTTTAGTCTAATTTTAGCCCAGAGTTTTACAATCCAAATGACCCATTTAGAGAGGGAGAAGGGGTATGGAATGAAAAGCAAGAAGATGGCACACACAGACACATCATATTCAATTTGTGTGGCAAAGGCACTAAGCAGCTGCAAAATGATTCCACATTTTGGCCAGTAGATCATCTGATGTGAGCCAAAGTCAATAGCAGGTGTTGTTGAGTGCAGATTTGCTAACCAAACGCCAAGCCAAAGTCAATAGATTAGAGATCAGTGAATGTTTGTTGACACATGTCAAAGTGTTCTCACTCTTTCTCACACTGTTCCTGCTGTTCCCAGTGCATTGCTCACATAAAGTGTGGCATACTTTTAGGCATGCTTGTTGCCAAGTCATTGCCTCATCATTGCTTGGGTGGCAACCAAATGAAGGAAATCATATAGTTTTTCCAAGTCAACCAATTACACAAACAACAAAAAATGTACATGACATATTATTTTAAAGTGTAAAGGGTAATTTTTTGAGAGGTTTGTCTTAATTCAAACATTTCTGGGACATGTTGAATGCTATAAATGTGAATAGCTCCTCAAATGCCTGCAACCAAGCAAGAAGGAAGATGTGCAGGACAGTTGAGAGACAGTCCTAAACACCTTACCCCCAAAACAACACCCTTTTGCCACATCTTACTTGTCACTTGACAACAACGATTCGGTTCTCTATTACCGCAACTCGCTCGCCCTGATGCCATGGTTATGATGAAACTGCCAGTCCATAATCCATCTTCAATAAGCACATATTATTTGTATATTTAGATGCCTACTTATTTTCCACGAATTTCATGCGAATGATGTCGCTGCCTTGTTTTAGACGAAGAAAGATGGCAAAAAAATAACAAAAAAAAAACAAAAAAATAATAAAAAAGAATTGGATTTTTTTTTTTTGTTGCTCTTCATAGACGCGCCGCCGCGTTGATGACGTCAAACGTCAAGGGGGAACAAAAATGAAAAGCCGCATTGAAAATTGAAGCAATACGTGGGGAAATTGCTTAACGGCGGTAAAGTGTATGTCGAAAGCGCTGGCATCTTGACTCTGCACCGCGCCGGTTCTCTTCCTTCTGCTCATGTGCTGCGCAGTCATCTTTTTTCTTCTTTCTTGTATCAAATGTAAAGATACTTTATTCAGCGAGTACCATAAATTGCTTATTTTAAATATAAGCACAAATTGCTATATACAGTTTCGTTGTTTACTACCAGAAGAAAAAAAAATGAACTTGTTGACTTGATTACAAACAAAGTCGTTAAACTAAACGATGCAAAAAACAAAATATTGACCATGATGGCAAAAATTTTCAAAAGTAATATGAACATTTTTGATATGTTTTATAGTGGATGTTAGTCAGACTATAAATTATTCAAAATGTTCTTGAAAGCCAGACTTATGCAGCTTTGGCAAGTGTAGACCATAATAATATGCTGGCTTTCGAGGGCTAGATTGGTTTTCAAAATCCTATAAATTGACACCAAGTTGACAAAGGCTTAAGAGAACTGCTTTGCCGAAATCACAGTCGAGTTGTAGTCCCAAGAGCCACGTAACCCAGAGAGTACAATCGTGGATCACAACTTTTGCTACATTTGAGTCCATGCGATACTGGCCAAATTCTACAAAAAGTTTGATCCTTCATACAATCTTAGGTTCAGTTTTTTGAATCAGTTCCCAAGCATGTCGATCCTCAGGCTTTGCTTTGAACCTTAGTTCACAGCTTTTTCCTTTAAATATATCTCCACCCAAATTCTAGTTCTAGACTGCAACCCAATTGAGATGGCAGTTGCAGGAGAGAATAAGGGACCGTTAGGATTGGTAGTCTGAGAAGCACACACGGACGTAATAAACAGCAAAAAAAAAATCTGAAATCAATCCGAAACGGGATTGAAAACAGGGTAATCCCGGAGCAGGCTTTAAATGATCCTGTTTTTTTGGATTACAAAAAAAAGGGGCAAAAAAGGGCAAAAGCCCTTTCAGCTGAGAGAAAAAAGGCTACCGGCGGTCTAGACCAAACAGGATAGAGTTTAAACCGTTTTGTACCTAAAATTTCAAGTATGATTCGTTCTTGTATGTACTTTAATTGAGTACGAAACATTCTAAGTCCAAATATTACTGAAGTGAGAACAAACGTTCTTGAATCAACAATATTTCTTACTCAAAGCAAGCGAGTTCTTAGTTCAAGTACAAAATATGCTAGATTGAGTACAAAATAGACTCATAATGCTAGTTCTACAAAGAGTGCAGCAGAAAATGCAAATTTTTACACCGTTTGTACTTAGTTCAAGTACAAAGTTCTTGTTTTTTTTCTGAGTGTACCAAAATTACCTAATGGTTAGGTTTCGCACACTTCAGGTTTGAGGATTTTGGGGGAACCTAATGGTTAGGGTTTGGATATTTAAGGTTCGAGGCTTTTGAGGGAAGGTTTTGGTTCGATTCTTGGATCGGTCCTCGCTTTATACAATATTAATCATATTTGTTCGAACTAACAACTACTCAAATTATATGGCAATCCCTTTGCTTTTGGTTGGGAATCGGTTGGTAGAATACATAGGAATATTCAGTATATAAAATTACATTTTGTTGTTTTCATAGAAGAGAATTACCAATGTTATGTTAGACTCTTACTTTTGAGAACTATTTCAAAAGCTTAAGAGTCGAGGAGCTTATGAGTTGTGGTAATTCCAAACATTTTTCTAGATTTTGTATGCCACTTTTCTACCCATTTTAAGAGTCGTTTGCACTAAAACCAACCAAAAATAAAACAGATGAAGTCTCTTGGCATAAGCTCAAATTCGGGCTCAGGTTTTATTTCTAAAGAGCTTGAGTGCAAGTGTGGAAAACTTCAATAAATGTATTTCTCTTCTCTCACAACCTTAGAAAAGCAGTCAGCAAACTTTAAGGTTGATTTTGACTCCTTTCTTCAATGTGCAGAACGAAAGCGGTTATGTTACAAAATAATTTTTGAATGGTATTTGGCATTCGTCAACTTTTAATGGTCATACCAATTTGTATTATAAATCTGGTATGAATACAAGTGGTTTTACTACGCTTAAAAGGGAGACACAACATTTGCTTAGCTGAATTATGGAAAGATTCTTAAAAATTGGGTGCAAAACTACAAGAAAATTCTCTTAGGAAATATGAATGCAGCAGAAATATTTGGAATATTGACTTCTGATTCTGATTGCCTATTTATTGTTCTTTTGTTAGTAGAAATCCCAGCTGAGCTCAATGTAACAAGCTGAATGCTTTTACAGTTCCTGTCTTAACATTGCCATCGAATGAAGACTCAGTTTAAAAATTCCTGCAAGGTTTTTATGTATTATTTCAAGTATTAATCACATAAATATATTTTATATTCAAGGTTCAAAACAGCATCTTCTCCCAAAAACCTACAACACTTAATTTCTAACTATGTAAACTCGCTTCGAGCACTTGAATCGGAGCTCCGATTAAACTTCAAGGGCTTTTAGCCCTGATTTGTTGAAATAAGGACACTAATTTGCACCAGTTATAATAGCCTTTGTTCCTCTGTTTCAGGGCTTAAAACTATTTTTGCCTTCAACTGTGACAAAATTTATATAATTAAAGACTAAAGTGTGTAATTACTTTGGTCTGATTCCGCTAGTTACCACACACTCTATTGCTCCTCCTCTCCCTCTCTTCTCTTCCTCTACCGCTTCCTGCAAACTTTTCCTGGGAAAAGGAAAATGCAATTTAAATGCAAATGTTGGCCGCATTGAACTGAATTCAGAATTAAACAGCAAAAATTTGCATTGAAATGCAAAACTGAGTAGCAAACTAGCCCAGCCGAGTGGTGGCTGGCCAACTGTTGACCTGAGATTTTAATTTATATACATTAGCCAGGCAGTGACCCCTGTTAACCCTCCCTCCCCCGCACTAATTACCTTTCTTTGGCGTGTCGCGGTCATCGGCGCCGTCGCCGCCTCCATCTTCGCTCAACTGCTGCAGCTCGCTGATTTGTTCCACATCGAGCAGCTCGGATGATGAGATATCGGAGCGTTCGTCATTGGGTTCCAGGGAATTCTTATGAAGATTAAATTTGTGGCACACTTCAAAGGCTTGTCCAACTGTGCGAACGATGCGCATGGCCTGAGACTGAAATGGAGAGAGAGGGAGAGAGAGAGGGAGGCAGGATTAGGTTTAATATCATTCGCAATTAACGCAGATGTACAAATACAAATATGAGGCTGTGCCAACCAAACCAAAACCAAACACACCCACCTCTGGATCGCTTGCCGCACAGCCGCAGGAAATTGCATCCTTTGTCCGATTGTTGCATAAATTATCACAGTACCCCCCCGCCCCCGACCCCGCCCCGCTGACAACATCAACACCCGCTGTGCGCTCCAGGGGCGAACTGCGACGTCTTTGACGTGCCTGACGTTCCTCTGGCTTGGCCAGCGTCTGAGTTTGATTTCCCGTTTGGGCCACAATGGGCTCGCGAAACGAGAGCTTCTTGCGTGGCTTGTCTGTCTTGGGTCGCTCCAGCATGATGCCGGCTCCACCCCCGCCGCCGCTGCTCTGACTGGAACTACTGTGCTGGTCGCTAAGACTTTTGCGCCTCTGCAACATGTGACGCTGCTCGGTCCGCTGATGCAGCTGCTGGGCCCGGCGCAGGGCTTCCGGCGAGGCAGCGTAGTGATCATTGTTGCTGGGCAGACGCTTGAACTTGAGGCGGGCCTTCAAGACATCCCCATTCGTGGTGGCGGAGGTGTTGTGGCTGGGCTTGTGGCTAGCCTTGGCCACCGGCTGCTCCTTCTTGATGATATAGACCGTGTTTTCATCATCATTGAACAGTATGTGTTTGGGTTTGTGATCTATGTAGGTGTCGTCCAGGAAACGTTGCTGGCCCGCTGCAGTTGGTTTGGGTCCCAGCTCACCGATCAGCTCCTTGATGTCCAGACTCTTGTTGCGCGTCAAATATTTCTGCTTCTTTTTGCTGGCCGGCGATTGGGGAGGCTTCTGGCTGTTCTCTTTATCGCCACCCACCAGGATGTCACGTATGAGGCCGCCACCACTGCGAAAGATATTCCGATGATAGTGCACCTCGGGGGTGGAGGTCGTCGCCGCTGCAGCCGCCGCCACCTCCGGCGTCTCCGTTTGGGCCTTGACCCTACTGCGACTACGTGTCCAGGGTAGAAAATCAAAGGCCTTGGTAATGGGACTGCGTGGTGTGGCGGAAGAATGTGGCTTGTGGGGAGCAGTAGCCATGGCCAGAGTCTTCTCGTGCTTCATGGTCAGCTGGGCGTTCAATGATCTGCTGAAAATTTCCGTACACAAGGTTGTTGGTTCTACTGCCAATTTGTCACTTTCACTTTCTCGCTCTCGCTCTCTCTCTTTCTCTCTCCTTGAGTTCAACGTTCAATGTTTTTGTTTTTCAATAATCTTTGCCAATTAGAAAGCTATTAATTTCATAATTATTTTGCTCTGTTTGTGGGTCGACGGCGGCGCCTTGGTCCAGGTTATTCACACAATGTCCGAGCGCCATTTTTCACACCTTTGGGGGTGAAACAATTTTCATGTTGTTGTTATTTTGTGTGGTGGATACATTCTTTTCCGAGTATTTCTGCTGCCTGCACTTTGCACCGTTCCTCCTTTTTTGTTTCACCCGAAACTGTCAATCCGTTTGCGGGCGGGTTTTTGTTTTGGCTAACCGGCAGCCAGGCAGGCAAAAGTCATGTCAAACATCAAGCAAATGATTTGCAATTGCGATTTTCGGAATATTTGGGTCTCTAGCATGAGTCACTCGTGTGCGAAATGCATTTTGAGTGACATGGAGACAACCGATTGAAGGTCTTTTTGATTCGCAATGATTAGGCTGCTGAGTAAGTTTTATTTTGGGGGAATTTTGTTTTGGCCACACAAATGATGGAGGAGTCATCTGGTTTGTTGCACTTAAACTCAGTTGGGTATAATCCAGAGAAAAATTATCAAGAATCAATCATATTTTCGGAGAATCAAGCAACAAACTAACGTTGCTTTATTTGTTAAGAATATTCTCTCATAATCTGCAGTTACGAAACAAAGTTAGAGAATTGTTTATGTTGTTGGGGAAATATCGCACTGCAACTAGTCTAGATCCCCTTACTTAGTTAATAACTCTCAAAGCTGCCCTACTTCGTGTACAAATGTCAGAGTTATCGTAGATTCTAAGTTACTAATCGTAAAGGGGTCCCAAATCTGAGCAACGCAATGCTCTAATCAAGGCAGCAAACCGGTTCCGAACCGGCTTTGGTTATTTGGGTCCTTCGATACGGACCATGAACCGAATCTTGGGTTATTTGGGTCCTTCGAAACGGACGATCCTTTGCATCTTAGGACTTGCTCAAGTCTTTGGAAAAGGATTTGGTTCATAAAAATAACCAAGTTTAATAGTCTTTGCCTTAATAAGCCTTGTCTTGGCTTTAAGTTCAATTCTATTCTTGGAAATTTTTAATAATTTACTTAAAAACCATTGAATTTTGAACATGATTGACATGGTTTTTTAGGTAAAGTGACAAGAAAAGGTTCAATTACTAGAACCTATAAGTGGAAACCGTATTTGGCATCGAACAGTGGCTTTTAAATTGCTTAAATCTCGTTTTCTGATCCAGTAACCAAACATTTTTGTATCACTTCTCACATATAAAGCAAAACTGTGTCAATACCCAGCGGCTCACAGCTAAATGTGTGCCTGACGGAAAAGTAATGAACTACAACTGCTGTTTTTTTTATATATAAAGGGATAGTAAACAGATTGAAAACAAACAGCACTACAATTTTAAAAAGGAAATACACATTCGTAATGGGAATCCAATGACAGTTCGGTTTTAGCATACATTTTGTATTACTAGTAATACAGGATGTGCGAACCTTGTCAACAAATCGGCAATGCATATGGCAAAGTAAACCAGACTGTAAAGGAATACTTCCGTAATACTGAAGGCAAAGTAATGAAAGAGTAATCCATTATGTAAAGTCGACTGGCGACGCTTGGTATAGCTAGCTATACGAAAATTTTCCACAATATAGAACACGATATAGGGGATGTTTCTGAATCATTAACTTAAATTAAGCTATGACAGTGTTGAAGTAAGTCTTTCTGTTCTTGTTACCAGCTTAGTTGGGTGTTTGTTATTCCCAACTTTTACAGGTGGCTCTACAGTCTGAAATGGCACATGCAGAACCCACACTCATAAAACATTCGCACCGATAACTAGAAATTCTCCTATGAAATACGTCATAAGGCGATTCACCCTAAAATTAAGAAAAATATTTTCTCATTTATGGAAAACTTTCAAAGTTTCAGAAAAATTTTCCATAAATGAGAAAAGTTTTCTTAATTTTAGGGTGAATCGCCTTAAGACGGATTTCATAGGAGAATTTCTAGTTTTCAGGGCGAATTGTTTTACCAGTGCAGTCAGAACCACGGGGATATTCTTTAATAGCTGGGTCATATCCTATCCTCTGAATAGTGAGTATATTCACGAGTTTTCCAATACTTTTCCATGCCACTCAAAAATTCGTTAAAGAACCGATAAGTAGGGACGTGTATATAGTACATGAACACCTACATCTAAAACTCTAAAGGCTAGAGCAACCAAATTTTATAATGTAGACTAACTAGTATTGTCTGTTGCCAATGTTAAATATCTCCTACAAATTTCATATCTTATATTCATAGAATTATAAAGGCTATACGAAACGTTGCATACTTTTGGGAGCAGCGCTGTTTACTAACATAAATGTGATATGTTAATGTTAATTAAAAGGCTATTTATATTTATTTCCACTGATTAAGGGCTGAAACGAAGTCGACTATTTCATAATAATGCTCTTGCAAAGACCAATTTAGTTTTGACCAAAAAGTCAAAATGCATAAAATATTAATTTCTGATCCCAGAATCTAGCTTTGTCTCTCAACTTTGAAGCTATTGAGTTGAAGTTATTCACAGAGACATATTTCTAGATGGTCGCTTGCTAAATTTCGCTGCTTTGTGTTTTTGAAATGATCTAAATAAACTAAAACATGCAGCAAACATCAAAATCAGCTTTTGTAAATATCATTTCAAGCCAAAGTACCTACTCAATCCGCAAAATAACGATAGAAGTAATGCTATAAACCAGCGGTGGGCACAAAGTTGGAATTTGGGAGAAAGTCCCACAACAACAGACACTAGACTTTACAGGACACTTTTGATTTTCCATTTGCTTTCTTTAACTTTTTAAACAAATTTTCGCAAACTATTTGAACCACCCACGTGCGAACCTCTTGTTGACCACCGGACACATTTTCGAAATCTTTTGCTAGTAATTAAGGCCAACGTCTCTAGATCTAAACCTGATCTTTCTTCCAAAGATTTCTGTCACCGAAATTGCGTGTACAAGTTGTTTGGCACTTGGAAGGGCTACTTGCGTTGTTCGTTGCTCGGAAACAACCAGACGCAGAGGCTGCCGCCGAAGCACTCGGTCTCGAACCACATTAACGGGACATCAATTTGAATTATTTTGACAGCTAACGACAGAATTTTGCGGCGCAAGATGGAGGCAAATACTTGTGCATGCCCAGACGGTATAAACCCACGTTTACAACACGTTCGGCAGTTGAAACGGGGGAAAAAAAGAGCCAATTTGAAATTACCTATAGAAATCTTTTACATTTTACAATTTTCGAAGGCCACACGTGTGTGTGTGAGTGTGTGGGGGTGTGTGGGTGACTGGGTGTGCGCACTCTACAAATTTTGTCTAACGAAGTGGCAAACTGGAAGGTGCCAACGGATTGTCTATCTCTTGTGCAATTTCGCATAAATCAAATCGAAAACTATAAAACTGTGTGGCAATTTGCATTTGTTACAGTGAAGAACAAACGAAATGCAAAGTCAAATAAATAAATCAAGAAATCATCTGCATGGAAAACTACTTGGAAATTTATGGCGCTAAAAAATGACTTTTGCTTTTGTCCGTTTGTGTGCACAATATTTGTTTAAATTTTAATTTCCATTTTACTTTCATCAAATCGGGCAGTTTGTTTGTTTTGCTTTGTGTTGTGCCGTTTCGCTTCTTTGTCAGTCATAGGGGAATATTTTTTTACGCGTTTTTGCGTTTATGGTTTATGGCAGGGGAGCAGGCACACTGCCACGTGGTTGTGGGTTACATGCATCTTGTTACCAAGTAATTAAGTTTACATTAGTCATTTGAAATGCTTTTAATTAACTTGCTCGCCAATGCAAAAACCGCACACACACACACACACAGCCATTCCTAGTCCAAAAATACATGAGAATATAAGCTTATGTATTTATAATTTGCTTCTTGTTAGCCTCAAGTACCCCAAGCATAACGAACACTTTTCCTCACCTGCCCGACCCCCGCCACTCTCGCCACCCGCCTATTCCACGATTTCGATTTTTGAAATACTTTAGAGCAGGCTATTAAAATAATGGATCTATTTTGGCTTTAAATGCGAAAAAACAAATGAAATTGCGGAAAAAATAACTGAAAATCTGCCGATTGTGGCGGCCATTTTGCGGCTACGTTGGCTGGCTACTCGTATACTCGAGTTAGGTGAATGCGGCCAAGGGGGGCGCGGGGAGGGTGGAGCAACTGCGTCTCTGCCATTGTGTGTACAATTTTACAATTACAGCGGACAAATGTGAAGTAATGAATGAAATAAGGAAGCACACAGGAATGGGATGTTTGTTGAAGTTTTAACACCACTGGCCACTACTTAAGGGTGTAAATTAAGGGCTGAACTGAGAGCGCTATGACCCAATTTCTCAAAAGTTCCTGTTAGCCCCAACTGCCGGTCTTATGTGGTGCACTAGATCAGTGTTCCACAGCCATGACCCGGTTGGCCGAACACTTTCGGCAATTCACGCCGAATGCTTGCCGAAGTAGTGCATCAGCGAGTGTCCGAGAGAGACAAAGAGCGACAGAGAGACTCCCTTCTTGGGGAACACTGGTCTAGATGAGCAGTAAACTATTGGATTTCTCAGCAACAGTTTTCCAATATTGATAAATTCCTGTCGCCGCAGCAGTGTGACCAGACACTGACAACGAATTAGCTATATTTGCTATGGTTTTGTTTAAAGCTAATGTTTCTGAATGAAATGCTATACCTTGGCATCCTCCACATCAGTAACATGATTAGGCCTTTTCCTATACTCTATTACTTTATTTATTTGGTTTTCTGTCTCTTCAAAATCCAGCTGTTTGTCCATCGATACAAATTTCGATAGTTCCAGAACCGACTAATCTAGCGGTTAAAGTTGACCGAAGCACCAAACAAATTTAGCTAACCTGACGGTTAAGTTGACTAACCGCACATTCTGAAATCGGGCCTCAATGAATCAACTTTTAATCATTGAGGTGGATTTTACAGTTTGCGAGAATTAAGAGTTAAAGTCTTCCTTTTTTGCTATAGCTCTTTTGAGATATTTGTGTCCTTGTTTTTCATTTTTTATTGTTTGAGCTGTCGGTTAACTCATGTTGTTGTGCTTTCACTGCTATAAATAGCTCTCGCTGGACTCTAGCAAAGTGGCAGCTGCAATGCAGCCTGGCTTCGTTTCCATTTTTGTGACATTCCGCTTTTGTTGAAAGGGGAGTTTGAAATTATTATGCTGCCATCGTACACCTGAGAAGTAGAATGATGTACGTGGTGAACACCATCTGGGTCTTTAATACAATACTAAAGTTCATCCTTCAAAACTTTCTGAGCTAAAATTCATATTCATTTTTATTCCAAGCAAACTACAAAAAGCATGCAACGGAAAATACTGAATACTTGAATACGAATATGCGACCTTTAAGTTGCTTCTTACTTTTATAATCCATAACATCTCGGTTCATTTTATGCTCACTACAAAGGGTTAGAGGACTCGTTGATGCCGCACCGGTACAGTCAAACCATCGGGTCAATACAAAGATCTTGTCTGAAGAACAAAATAGAAGTAGCTTCAGAATTTGATAAGCTTAAACAAGAAGAATGTTCCTTAGCATTTGAAGTACCACCATTTTGATTTTAGAATGTGTTGAGGTAGACTTTAGAATCTATAAGACTCGAACAAAGAATATTTTTGACCTATTTGAAGAGCTAATCGGGCTTGACTCATGTCTAATATGTATAGTAAATGTAAAAGTATGATTAAATACATCTAAAAATAGTTCGAAATATATTCCAAAACAGTTTTATATTTCGTACTAGAATCAAGTATCTTCTTACTAATCGTACTAATTACGCCGCTTATACTTGACTTAAGTACACGTTCTTGATTTATTTTAGTGTAGGTACAGCAGGAAGACCTCTTAAATAACCGCTTATATATCTACTCTCCACATGCTTAAATGCTACTTTAGTGGTCACCTAGAGACTGAGTAACGAAGCGAAATGGAAGGACCACTTATGGCAATCTTACTCGTTAATTTTACAACTGCTACACATATTTTTCGTTAACTTTGGCCCTCCAACACTCCCATATAACAGTCCTATGCAAATGCGCTTTTATGTCCAATGCAAAGCGAGCGCTTTAATGCCCGCATTTAAACTTGGTATTCCATTCATTAATGTTTGATTGTACTTTGACTATTGGACTTAAATCGGGTATATTTGCATTAATTTAAAAAAGAACTTAGCACAAAATGCAACTTAAATAAAGCTAGCACTCATTGAAAGTAGTTCCTCTGACATATAAGACGGGAGCTTGAACTGTGAAGAACATTTCAACAACAGAGGATATCTCGAAAAGAATCTAAAACAGGAAAATGCTGAATTATACAGAGTTTCTTAACAAGAGCAAAGCCAAAACTTGAGAGTATTTCAGTATAAAGCGACGAAAACCAGCTATGACCTACTTAATCGATGTCTGGACAGCGACTAAAAAACTGTTTGCTTTCTGGTCGCAAACTTGAACATGCATTCGGTTTTTGTTGGTGTGCATAGCTAAAATTGTTCGGTCACTGCGGGCCAGGCATGACCTTCGTTAAATTATAATATCTATGTATAAATACCCTTTGAACTTGTTTACAAATCTGGCTGAATTTGAAATTAATATAGACCAAGACTTAAGTCGATCTGCGAACCAACCTCTCGAAAGCCGGATTTCAACTAATTCAAAAGAATCTTTAAAACAATTGTATTTCAACAGCTTTCTTAAAGATCCACAAATCATTCTTCCGATTATTTTCAATATTTTCGTGAGTTTTTCACTTTATTGGCCTCTCGTTTTGTGTGTTGATCTCTATCCTACTCGTTCTTCCACTCTTTGTACAAATAAATAAGCTAAGCTAAAATATCATAAATATTTCAATTGATATATCACGTGTGCCCCAACGTACCATAATATTATTTATTTACGTCAAGAACAGAAAGAACAAAAACAAAAAAAAAATGCCAATAATTTCGACTTCGGGCGCTACCTGTGGGGAATTCAGCTCATTAAATTCTTGTTGCGTGGGAGCATTAGCCAGGCTGAAGACTGTTGGCCATTTTTATGGCAATGGCCAAGAAGAACTAATATGCATAAACAAGCAAACCAGAGAGAATCAAGTGCGTCAGTTGTGCGTTGTGTTGTGATTTGCTGATGTTGGGCAAATAAATGGAGGAAAGTAATGAATGAAAGTGTTGAGGGTCCTTAAATCTTGCATGAAGCGTGGTGGCGCGTGTTTCGTATTTTGTTTTCGTAATTAATTTTCCAGCTTTCGGTTTGACAATTTGTGTTTTTTTGTTGTTGCTGTTGTTGTGAAGATTATGCTGGCCACTTGGTGGCGTCAGCAGCCAATGACCAACACTTTCCACTTTCCACCCCTCTCACTCGCTCACTCTCCCTCTCACTTTGCCTTTCTTTCTGCAAGTGCTGATCTATGGGATTGGTTAGAATATTTGGTTTAAGACTTTGACATGCCGCTGCCTGAATTCGTTTCATTAATTTCGTGTGACAGTTGCTTTTAATTTATGTGCAGCAGAAATATGCGGAAAATTCCACTCCATTTTTCACAAAATTCATTTTTATTATTTTTATTTACACAGTTCACTGTTTACTTGCATTCATTGCATAATTTGCCATGAAAGACTTTAGTTATTTGTTTTAAATTCAATTTTTGGTCTCAAACGTAAGTTATTTCGTACGTCCGTAATCTCGCGCCGTCTTCAACGCACTGGACAAAGAAACTCGGTACGAGAGCACAGATCGTGTGTGTAGCCGGCTAAGACGAGGGGTGTGGAAAGCTTTTCTGTGGCCAAGAGCTTTTACCGCTCAGCTGTTAACACGCTCGCTGTGGTTAAGCATCATGCTGCGTTTGTTTTGGTCCTGCAGCGGCCCCTGACGTCATTGCTTTGTGTTTCGCGGAAGTAAACAAAGATTCGTTCGATTCGCCAAAACGCTTTGCTCTTGCTTAGCCAGCCATAAATCATCCAAGACTCGGCGCTTTCATCGCACTTGTCTGCCCATGTTTATATTCAACGCTTTCCAAAACGCTTGCCGCGGCAATTGCGCTGCATTTTCGCCATGTTTATTGCCTCAACAGCAGCCGCCTCAAGAGCAGGCTCTAAAGAAGAAACTTTCTTTCCATTTGACGCACAACGCGGCGGAGGCGTATACGCAATATTCCACACGTGCAACGAAAATTCCCAGCCTGCCACGTTTCGGCGATGTCAGTTGTCAGCCATGTCTTTGCTTGTCATGAGTTTACCCAGAAGTCGACTGGTTAATTAGAAACACACACAAAAAATGGAAATGCCAAGAATGCCTGACATTGTCTACCAATCAAAGATGAAGGCCATTACCGGGAAGACACCGCAAATGTGGAAAAAAAAGATGCATTTACACATTTTGCACCAACAATTCTGATTTATTTATTTGGCAAATTGGGCCATAACTTCACCGAAACGCATTTGTCGCCGCTGCATAAAAATTTCGGTCGGTCTGTCGTTCAAAATACGGAAACGTAGCGCCCGACTGGCGGCCTGTCTGATGTTGTATGCGCATAATTGTATACAGTTGCGCCTTACTTTACGACGAAACAAAAAAAAATTGTTTAGATCTCCAAATGCGCTGTAATGTGTTTTGGTCTAGATTGGATTGGCAGTGAATAGCCCCCGAGATTGAGTGTGCTTCTAGAGGTGAGAATGGCCATTAAATGTGGGGATGAAAGGATAAAGATGGCATTAAAATGGAAGAGCAACACAAATAAACTGTCACTTTTCATTTGTGTACATTTGATTGTAATTGGAATTTCAAGAGAGAGATTTCTATTTACATGATTCACGGGTCAAGAGTTTCCTTACACACATGAGCAACAGTTCTCAAGTTCTATGCCTGACTCGACACATACAATTCAGCACAAAGCCACAAAGTTTCTAATATTCTACAATTCACCTTCTTCCTATCAAAGTAGGCATTTTCCTCCTCATATTGGAAATATTTGTAAGTTGTGAAGTAAGTAACATTTTCTTCCAAGAATTGTAAACCATTTCAAATGCTCTTGGGCATTGAGCCATGAATTGGAGCAATTGCTTCTGCTGGTACTGTAATGAAACTACCTCAACAAAGTGCGCTTGCGTTGCTTAAAGAACTTAAATTAAGTTCTATAACTTGAGGCGTAACTGAAGAGGCTTTTGTGATTAGAGATTTCCTGGCCTAGTTTAGGCCTTTAATACCAGTTATTATAAGAAGGTCTGCCGTTAAGGAAACTTCTTAGATATCCATGGCCAATTGCTAAGACTAAAGAGACTTTTGGATTTTGGTTGTTAGGGAATTTGGGACCTAGAAAAGATCCCTTAAAAAAGATCTAGCAGATGTTACAATTCTTCATGAATAATATTATCAAAAATAGAGGAAAGATAACTTCGGCTCGGCCCCCGCAACACGTTTTTCTAACTAATTTGAAGGACATTACCACTGAAAACAAACAAGTTTTTCTCACAAAAACTACTTTTCTGACTCCACTTTTGTATGACAGCTATACTATATAGATGTCCGATTTCTACCAAACTTAGTGGAATCATGGGAAAGCATCGCAAACTAAGATATACAAAATATGGAGGCGACATCTGTGAAATCAAAAAAGTTTTCCTCACTAAAACTAGTTTCTCGACCGATCATTCCTATGGCAGCTATAACCTATAGTCATCCGATTTTGACAAAACTTCAAAGAATTGTGTAAAAGCTTATAAAATAAATATATGCCAATTTAAAATAGGTTTTCATTGAAAACAAAAAAGTTTTTCTCACTAAGACTTTTTTTCTAAACTTAATTTTCTATGGCAGCTATATTATATAGATGTCCGATTTTGACCAAACTTGGCAGCATCAAGGACAAGCATAGAAAACTAGTAAATGCGGAGTTTGGTGACGTTTCCATTGAAAACAAAGAAGTTTTTCTTACTAAAACTAGTTTTTCGACTGATCGTTCCTATGGCAGCTATATGCTATAGTCATCCGATCCGGCCGGTGTTGATACTTGTGCAGCGTATTTTTACTACAAGACTTAGTGCAAAGTTTGGTCGCGATAGCTTTCAAACTGACGGAGGAAATCGCTTAGAAACAGACGGACGGACATGGCTATATCCACTAGCTCGTCATGCTAATCAAAAATATATATACTTTAAGTGGTCGGAGATGCTTCCTTCTATGCTCAATTTCAATATACCCTCTGCAAGGGTATAATTATCAGGCGTTTGTGTATGCGTCGAATGATTGCGTTTGCATCAGACTGACATTAGCACAAAACAAAAGGCAATAACTGGATTTCTCTGTCGTTTTCTTGTGGTTGTTGTTGATTCACAACTATTTCTTCTTCACTTCTTATAAAGATCATGCTTTATGCATGAGCTATAGTTCAAAGAATCAACAATTTTGTGAGCTTTTAATGAGTAGAAGATCAAAGATTTATCTGTATCAAAACCAAGGTTAACTTAGAATCAACTTATGCAGGACTTTAAAATGAATAAGGTCAAGTATTTCTCACTAGAAGTTCCCGTGTCTTGTGATGTCTCATTTGCACAATCTGGCTTACTCTCATCTAGTCTGTAGTCCTAATACTACAAAGAAGGCAGACCAAGAGAGTAATCTATTCTACCTGAATATGCTGTATAGAATAACCTTCAGGCTCAGTACCAAATATGTAGTTGGCAGGCTATGAGTACTGCCCATATTCCGGTATCCCAATCCCACCTTAAGAAGTTAACCTTTGTTACTCTAATAACGATACTTTCGATTCCGATTCCCACTGACTTTCTCTCGACTACTGTCAGACTGCTAGGCTTTCTCCTTGTGGCCTTCCTAAACATTCGACTTCCTGGCAACAGGTATAACCTTTCCTCAAATTGTTGGCTCACGAATCTTATACATTCTTTTACCAAATTGTCCCAATGTCACACAAAAAAAAGTAATGTACACTCGAGTCTGTCCCCTGTTATTAACATAAATTCAACACTTTTACCCCAGACAAATATAAAATTAATTTACAATTTTATTTACTTGAATTTGTAGCACATCTTTTGATCACAATTTTGTTCTCTCTCCTCCTGTCCATAGCGCACTTATTTGTTTATACATTAGTTATTTTCGTTTCGGTTTTCCAATGCTGGATACAAGCCAAAATTATGCATACTAGACTAGACATTTCGCACAAAATGCGCTTATTTATAGAGAAGTCATTTTGGCCGGTGCCGAGGGGGGGCAATAAGTCATTTGTACATACAGATGTACCCCAGTAGTTGTCGAAATGGACTATAAGCAAAAGCCACAACAGAAACCACTAAGCCAAAAGAAAATAAATAAATAAACTTACCTTTTTGTGACTTTTGAAGACGGAACATTTGAATGTGTCCGTGCTGGCATCACGCGCTATATAACTGAATATCTTGAGATCGCTACTGTCATGGGACACATAGAATATTCTATAGATGGGATGATTGAGCAATTCGATGTCCTCGGGATCATTGGTCCAGTTCTTTTTCTGTGGAAGGTGGGTGTGGGTTAGTAGGGTGAAGGACTCCAGTGGAGGGTATGACTCACTTTTCGACGACGTTTCTTGAGCACCACACGTACGCCATTTACCGATATGTGTATGGTTACCTTGCGCTTCTTAAGATTCTGCACCTTGCACTCGTACTGTGGGGGGGAGGGGGAAGAGACATGGGTAAATTTTCAATTAACATTTGACTGCCGCCGACTGACATTGGCTAATGGCACAGACATGACAATAACAAGCGCCATATTTACAGCGTCTGCTAATACAGGCACACACACCAAACACACACAGACACACATGTCAAACGCACAATGCTTAAGCCCAAGCACGCACGACTGATCTGAGGGGCAGGGGTAGATAAACAAGCCTCGTTACTTTTTATGCTGCTTTTTTTCACTCTCTCCCTCTCTCGTTGGCGTGGTGTGAGTGCGTGTGTATGTGTAACTGTAATCAAAGCCTGTGACGATGGCAAACAAAAAAGTGTTGCCTGCTTTTAGGCAGCGGCAAAAGAATTTTAAAGCCCCTCAAAGCAAAGGCAGCGGCACACTCAAACAGCAGCTCAGCTAAAAGTTCCTTTAATTGGCAGCCAGAGATTTGTTTGACAGCGTGTGTGTGTGTGTGTGTATTCAAATAGATTTTCAAAAAAACCTTGACTTACCCTTATGCGTCGCATTGCCTGCACAATTTCAGCTCGTGTATTTGGTCGCGGCACTTCCTCCCAGCCCACAAACTGCAAAAAAAGAAACAGAGGAAACACAAAAGAGAGTGGATTTTATTGTTATTGTTTATTGTTCAAAACAAACGCACAGGAACAAAGTAAGCCCTAGAGCCCTACAATTCACCCCCTTAAACAAATTAGCTGGTGCACAATATTATTATCCACTTCACCCTCCTCGCACCTCAGTGAGGCCGGTCTACAACAGCATGCAAAATATGGTGGCGCGTGTGCATTTTATGTGGAAAATTTATATAGTATATATATAGTTAGTTATTGCACTAGCCAAATGCCAGGCATTGCTTGGGTCTTTAGCAAAATTCTACAATATTTTGAAAATGATTTAATAAATCTAAAACTAAAGCAAATCGCTAGGAAATCGCTGAAATAGCCATCGAGATATGGCTTAGCGTTTCTTTAAAACCTTTATAAATGGCTGGATAACACTAGGGGTACATGTAAGTCAGTCTAACCTAGAAACCTAATTTGTATCGGAATAATGTCTACGCATACACATTTTAGATTCATAGCTTAACATATTTAGAGTTTTTATGATTCCACTCGAACCGCTTTTGTTGCTTTGGGTTTCGTTTTGAAAGGGGTAAATATCAAACTTGGCTTTACCAATCTGAATAATCTAAATGTCAAACTTGAAACTTAAATAGTTCTTAAGACAAGCCTCGGTATAGCCTTAGAACTGGCTCAAAGTGGTTTGGAACCCTTTTTAAACTATTATTATAATTTCCAGTCCATGGCTCAATTAAGTGCTAAGATTGGGATTTGAGGCACTTTCGAAACTGTTCACAGAGTTCAGAAATGCTCAAAGAGTCTTTCTCCTTCAGGTTAGGTTGAGTTGGCTGAGAGCTACATGTAGCCCTCCCACTATTGCCTCTATGGGGCCATTGCGATGCCATATGATTTCCTTAATAACCCTCTTTTTACTACTGAGATGGCTCCTCCTCACTGAACTACTGTGTAGACAGAATAAGTTAAAGTAGAGCTGGGATCTCTAGCCCGGCTGCTTCCGAGACGTTGACTGAGTAACCTGTTTCCTTCAGCTCAAGGCGGGATAATGGCAGATAAGTTGTTGTACCGTTTCCTCCTCTTCTTTTTACTAGCAGAAGTCATGGTGATTGACGCCTAGGAGTGCAGCTGTATGTCGATAAGCCAGTAACTCGTTTTTTTCTTTAAAAAGCTTACACACCCAGTCACCTTCAGCGGCTGCTGGCACCTGAACAGCTTTTCAAACTTTGCCGTTCAAGTCTGGCGTTAAACTATAGGTCCCTTTCTTTTGTTTCTAGTTTTCGACTATTATGAAATGTAAAAAATTTCCTCAACCTAACAACTCCCCAGCTCAACTGGTTGTCGTGACTACCCTAATTGAATTCCATGCTCATTGGTTTTTCAATCCAGCGTATGCCATTTAAGCAAGAATAGACTATAATAGTAATAGACAGAAAAAAAAAGATCCAAAAAAGTATCCATTTGGGAATGATATGTCTTAAATATCATTTTAATCATGCAACGGAGCTGAAAAATCATCCCAAGGATCATCATTTTTCATATCCTTTGGATGATTTTTAGCTCCGTTGGATGATTAAAAGGATATTTCAGACATATCCTTCCCAAATGGATACCGGAAATCATCATTTTTTTTCTCTGTGTAGCAAGCGAACAGCACTTGCAAATCATTGAATTTTTTTTCACAATTCGTGCTATGTGAGAAATGTGCCTCGCATGTTATAGGAAAATGCTATTCAAGCTGTATGACCATAAATTTCGCACCAGTTTCACTATATTTGACAATAACTCACCAGTCCATGAGTGGAGAGTGCGTACCAGGGCGAATATTTCTGCTTTATCGGCCAGTGACAAGTAAAATCGCGGTATATCAAACCACCTGGAAGACTTTACGCAAGGAACTCGGTATGCAACCATACCAAATACAACAGGTTTAAGAACTGAAGCGGGTTGACCTTTCACAATCTCGTTTATTTGCTGAATGAGCCATAGAAAAGTTGAATAAAAATCCAAATTTTGAATCAACAAAGAAATTCGCCGAATGTTGTCTGAAGAGCAGCCAAAATTTACTGAAAAATTTACTGCTTAATGTGATTTATGGGCCGGCGGAAACACTTTGAAAAATAATAGAAATCGCAAACCATGGAGCAAAAGAACAGTGCAATGAGTATCTACTTTTAGTTTGACCAAAATGAAAGAATTTGACTTGACTAACATGTGGTTTCAACAAGACGGTGCCACAGGCCAAACCATGGAGTAATTGAGAGGCGAGTTTGTTGAGCAATGAATCTGACATTTTAGACCTGACAAGATTAGCTGACAAGATCTTATCTTTTTGGGGCTACGTAAAGTCTCTCGTGTACAGAGACAAAACCAGCCACAATTGCAGCTGTGGAAGACAACATTACGGCTGCCACCTGCGGAAATTCAGGGATATTAATGATATTTTTTAAAGCTTTCTAGAATATTTTATAACGTAATAGAAGAAAAGCTTCTGTGGTACAAAAAAGTATCTTGGAAAAGTAATACTTCTACCCAAAATTGGCAAAGGAAAACGGGCAAACATTTGACCATAAGCAAACCTACATTCAGTCTAATTTCTATATGCAAATGATCCGGCACAACTGTTGCCAATTGCACAGCCTCGACATAGTAAAATTTAAATTTAATTTTGACAATTTTCTAAATTCAGCCTCCCGAATTGAAATGGCACAACTTTGCAGTTTGCCCTTAATCAGCTGAAATGCAACACAAAAACGACCAAAAATAAAGCATTGACGTCATTAATTTCAATTTCGTTTTCATCTGTCACGTTTCTGGGTTGGAATTGTTGCTAAATTTATGACCAAAATGTATGCAAAATGCACTTAATGCCAGCAATTGTTTAAAAATACAAAATTTTTGTTTGCAGCTCAAGGATAACAAATGCGTAGATATGGACCTAGATTTGGCTATGTTTTTTTTATGGCGACCTCAAGAGCAATTTGAATGGCTACATCGGGTGACAGTGATAAAATGTGCGCTCCATAAATATTAATGGGCATATCCTTGCTGCTGCCTTTGGTACGTATGAAGAGAACTATGTATGTCAAATTAGAATAAACAAAATCAGCCACAAATCATACGGCGTACGCCATTTCCATAAGACTCACATCCATCAGCACATTAGCGCAGGTTAAATATAGCCCAAAACAGAAACACAACAAATGTTTTAATTTAGCAGAAAATAGACTTTAGCACATAATGTTGGTGATTATTCATAAATGAACAGAAAAATTTTGAATAATTCCACCCACAGGAGAGGAGGCAAAGACATGTGCCAGGTTGGCCTTAATTTGAGATTGAATTGATTTTTACAAGAAAGTGCGTTTCGCAGAAAATATGATTAGACAAATTAAGAAGAATTTAAATGCAGATGAGATCAGTGCTCTTAGATCACTTTTCAAGTTTTAAAGTTTTAAACTCAATGCCCTCTCCTCCCCCACAGCTTTAAAACTCCCCGTCGACAAAGCTATCAAGCACTAAACCCATAAAAAGCCATTTACACAGCGCAAAGAGGCGGAGAACAAGCAGAACCAAAAAAAAAGTACAAAAATAAAAACCAAACAGAATAAACTCTCACTCTCACCCACAAATATTTAGATTGCATTAAATTCATGCAAACACAAAGTATAAAGGATACACACAGCGCTTATCCTCTCCAGCTGTACAAATCCCCGCGCAAATAAAACCAAGTTCGGTGGCTCGTCATCTCCGTCAGCGAGACCGACCACTACGTTCTAGTTGGGCTGGCCGGCCAAGCGATTTGCTCCCCATTTCCATTGCCATTTCGTATCCTTTTTTTCACTTAAAAAACATTTCTCTAGGACGGCTCCATGCAAATAGCCCACGGACATTTGGTTCGGGGCGTTCGTTTAAATTCATTTGCTTTGATTAAAACGCAGGCAGTAAACGGACAGGAGGACCCTACTTTTGGTCAGTCTCGTTTGTTTTTCATTCATAATTTGGTTTTGAAATAAATGGTCCTACCTAGGGAAGGGTCGTAAACAACTTAATGGCAGGCCATAACATTTATTGAACCCCGTCTGTGCCATATTTATGCAGAAATATTTGTAATTAAGCCCAGCTCTCTCATACTTAATGCAGAATTTAAATGAAAGTCCCCCCCTGGCCAACGGCAAACAGATTAGAACAGCTTAGTTTGGCTGCAAAAACAAGGATAAAATGTGAAAGAAGAATCGCTGCTGCTTACCGCATCAGGGGAAAAAGGATTTGGTTTATAGCTTGCTTTACGCCTGGACTAATGGCGCTGCAGGCTGGACAAGCTCTCAGCTTTATGTAAGCAATTTGCGTTTGCTCTTTTGTTTTTTTTGCCATTTTTTACATTTCTGTGTTTGCTCTGCCTGGCCAACAACAATGTAAAACATTTGTTTGCTTTGCGTTGAAAACATAATTTGTTGTACTTTTTGCGCATTTCTTTATAAATACATTTTGCATTTTTATGCCGCAATGCCAAAGGGCAAAATACATTTTTATGCGCAAAATAATGCTGCATACTTTGGGGCAGCACGTGAAAAGCCAAACAAGAGAGAGAGAGTGGGAAGAGCGAGCAGAGCTTTTGTGTATGCTCTCCCCCTCCCACCCACACGGAATGAAAATATTGAAAACTTAACGAAAATAGATCATTTTTGGCCTGTATTTATAAGCAATAAATTTTGGGTCTGTTTATTGAAACATTTAATTGGCCACTTTGTTGTGGAATTTTGTGCTTTTTTTCGGATTTGATGGAACGTTTCTTGTGCTTTCTTGGTTTCTTGGTTAGGTTATCAAGCAATTGGATGTCTACAATCACAAAATTAAAATGATTGAATCCAAAATTAAAGTAGAAAAGCATTTTCAGGCAGTTATTAGCTATTAGCAAGTCAGTTTATGGACTGAACCTGTGAGTAAAGTTGATGGCAAATGGGCCATTGCGATGGTATCTACAATTAGTGTTAGTGTAAAACAACATTATCAGCCGTGCTCCCATTTTCGCTTTCGCAAAAACTTTGCGATTTGATCATCAAATCGTAAAAGTTGGTGCTCCGACACTCGGAAATCGCAAAGTTTTGGCATTTTTAAACAGGTGACATCTGAGTCCGTGAAATGAAAAGTAAATGCAAAATATAGGTTGATGCACAAACAGACAGCCCACGGAACTATTTTTATTCAGTTCCTTAACCTTTTTAGATTTGTCTTACGGACTCTGCCACAATTCGCAATTCGTAAAAATAAGTGAAAGCCGGAGCATGGCTGTATATAGCTATTGTGGAACACCTAACCAGGGGTATCCGGGAAATCTCTATAGACTTATTTACAAACAATGACATTCGAACAGGACATCTATATAAGAATTTCAATGAGTAAACATGGCAGAAGAAAGCAACAAAATGAGTAAACCAAGTACAAAAAAGAAAGCACAGTAGGTGGCTGAAAGAGTGGTTTAACTCTTTGATCATTAGGGCACGTGTTCACCCTGGAAGTATTTTTTGACACATTATGCTCGTGCAATTGTTGCCATCCCTTGAAGAACATATTTGAGGGAACTCCTCTACTAACAACGAACATAAAGTTGAATCGAAGGAATATGAGTGTGTATAATCTGCTTGAACTTTGATGACTTTCGATAATATCGAAGCCAAATCGTAAGGCTGCTTTTACTCTGTTATCGACATGATAAACTAGTAAGCCTACATTTCATGATGTTTCGCCAATGAATTTGAAGATATATCATAATTAGATTAAGTAACAAAGCTTGTCAAACCCTGCTTTAACAAACTCTTTAACTACCAATATTTTGTATTTATCACACTTTAACACCTAAGGTGTATAATGTGTCGCCCATAGCTTTTACAGCCGGTTGCCTACGTTGCAGCTCAGTTTCCAGACTCCTGCCGTGGTTTAAATCCTGTACTTGCTAAGGTGTTGGAGTTAAGCAGTTCTTTTAGGTCTGGCCAGGCTCATCGGGAGATGTTATATTATACTAGTTCAGGTTTTCCTAAGTAGGGATGTTTCCATATCGATAGCTGCTCTTTTAGTTGGCAGCGCTGATGTGGTCGTCAGCTTCCCTTGTGGTCAGGTACCCAGACGAATAGATGGACTATTGTTTGATTTAGTTCAGGATGGCGGTCTTAGTGGCTGGTGGTGGTGTTTGACGACAAAGCTGCTATAGGATGTAGATGTTTCTACCAGTACTAAAAGTTCTCATTTTAAGCCTGCCGTGAAACAGTGCTCAAGCTGTAAGTGGTACTGCTTAATTGTGGGAATATCAGGATACTTGTCATCAATTCAACAATTCTGTAGCCTCAACTCGTCGTTGTACACTTAATACTTTAAGAGTATATTGGCAAGAGGAAAACACGAAATAATAAATATTTTCGAACCTATGGCACTTCTAGTTCAAGTGCCAGAATGCTTTCGCATGAAGATCTTAGGTCTACATCTGGGTTTGTCTAGAAGAGCGAGGCCAATAAACTGAGAGTGTATTGGTATGCAAAAATAAACCGATGCAAACTAGCTCTGACCTGCCCACATGGACCGCTGGCCTGCAACTGAAAGCAAATCAGCGTGCGGTTAGCTCTCTTGGCACAAGCCTCGGAATGCCAGTGCTCCGAGTCTGTGTATACAGCGAAATGTGTCCTGGACTATAAATCAGAAGTTGCACAATGAGATCAACAAATGTGGGCAGCACTTTAGCTTAGCTGCAAGAGAACGTTGTCAATCTGTTTGGTAGTCAATTAACTTTATAGCTCAGTAAAAAGAGATGCTAATAAAAACTTTCTGAATGTTCTGTGCATATGTATACCCAGTGGCAATTTCTCTGCTCACAAGGCCGACCGCTGTTCCAGAGGCGGTACAGCTGAACTGTACTAAATTGCATATGCTGATCAAGAACATCTTAACTAATTTGTTTAGTGTCGATTTTAATAAAAAAAAAATGCAGAAAAACAACGCCTGCGCTTTGTCTGCTCACGGAAAACATTTCACTTGACAGCAACAGCCCCTCATTCAATCAGCCTAATATCTACATCTACACAGAACGACCCCCAATTGATTCAAAGCCACATGATTGCCTCATCATAAACAGAAGAAAATTGTTGCAGCTGCAGCTAGCTGCATTTGCATAATGCCTCCCCACAATCTCCGCACAGACAATCAAGCTTATTTTTTTGGTGCTTTAAAGAATCCCCTGAAATGGGTCATTACTCTACAGAAGCCAGAGGAAACTTTTACTTTTCTTTTACTCCTTTTGATTTATAAATTATTATGCAGAGTTGAGTTGGGTTGTCTCTGATCTGGGTGGGAGCATTGAACTGAACTATGAGTGGTCGGAGATGGCTAATAAAACTTGACACTCCACCAAGGGGAAAGAATGACAGAGAGAGAGAGAGGCGAGATCAGGAGAGAAGCTAATGAAACGCAGCGAAAGTTATAACAAAGAACAAACAAAAGAATGCAGCAGCGGGTAGGCCCACATCTTTACTACGCCACTCCGACTGCACTCTGCGGGCACTGTGATGATTGCTTATCGCCTTGGTGGGGGCAAAGAAAGGTCTTTCGCTTCCATTTCCCTTTTCTTTACGACTGGCGAAGTGTGTGAAGTGCATAAAATAATTTTTATGTATTTTTAAAGTGTGTCAGTTTGACCGATTCTTTGACAACGGAAATGGCTTATTATGAGACGCGACTTATGACGATGACTAATGTGGACAAAGCCAATCAGTGACTTAGACAAATGTGGTATATGGGTATGTAAATTCCCTCGACCGTCATGTTTTTTAATGATTTTTTCCGCTAATAAAAACTTTCGTCAAACTATATCAACAAGTTTCAGTTTAAGGATTCCTTTCTTTTTGTGCTTGGTCAACCTTTGAGTGGGGGTTTTGGCCTGTGGTTAGCTTGGCCACTTACAGCTCAGTCAAATAATTGTTTTAAATTAAACACAAGCCAAACGCCTAAAGTTATGCATAACATAAAAAAAACCCACCGTGAGAGTGGGGGCGGGAGCCGGAGAGTAAAAACTTTTTGCACGCCATCTCATTAAGTTGGCTCCTGGCTCCTGGCTGCGCTGGCTGCTGGATGATGCTAATGAAATGGCCAGGCAGACGAGGCGGCGGTGGAAGTTAAGTTAAGCAACAACAACAGCAACAACAATTGGTGGAAAGGAACCAGCCAGGAAGAACAGCACAAAACTAAAACTCGAGATGAAAGCAAAACAAAAAGGAGACAAGCCCGAGATGCTGATTATCTGTAGCGGTTGCCTGCCTGTTGGGTGGCATACACACAATCATACATACACACCAACATATATATGTATGTACTTATGTACATCCCAGCAGTTCGTCAGGGAGGTGGCAATGGAATTAACATTATTAGCGTAAATTCTTGGGGTTCCTTTTCTCCTTCGCTCTGCATTTCATGTTTAACTTTTTGCGCTGTTGATTTTCATATTTAAATGTTTTTCCGACTCAGACTCTTTCCTTGTTGTGGGTGGGTTACTCACGCTTGACTGGTGGGGGGGGCTCTTTAAAAACTGTATAAACTTGGCTGCTTAAAAAGTTTTGCATTATTCATTTATAAGCGAAATTCACTGATGAATACTATTTTGTTGAAACATAATCAGCTTTTGGATTATCCACAAAACATAGTGTCACAAATGTATCTGGGTTGTAATTACCAAAGTGCCTCGCTGGACCGTGAAATTGGAACTAGAATTAGTCGCAAGAGATGTGATTCCAGCTGTTTTTGCAGCCAGCAGCAGGCCTCTCTTTGCCATAAAAACTGACAATTTAAATAATTACTGTCCGGTCTCCATTCTTAATTGGCTTGGGGAAAGTAAAACGAAAGGTAATCCACATTGATTTGGTTTAAAAAATGCTGTTGACACGGCTAGAAGAAACCACTGGGCTTTGAGCTTCAATCTCTTGCTTAAATTTCGTTTAAATCATTTCCAAGAGCAGCAAGTATTAAGTCCTGTTGACTCATAAAATCGTCTATATATGCAGCATGTTCTGGTCTCTCTGCTATACTCTGTAAAGTAAGGATCTGAAGCGAATTTCGTTCCAAATAATATTAAAATATCCCACAACTTTATGTTGTCTGTGATAAGGGAGTAAATCATTAACTAAATCAACTTTATCCTTAGCAAGGACTTAAGAATGAGAATGGAAGACGGAGTTTCAAAGTGGATTGGAGAAGTCGTAAATCTGCACTAAACCTTTTTAAATTTTATAAAGATCAGAAATTTGCTAGTTAACAATCTCACCTAGAGGCGTCTTAAGCCTAAGCACCCACTGAAACTACCAGTCCGAGAACCAGGCTTACATCTCTATAATTTCCTTTCCTTTACACGCAATTCCACTTATCGCCATAATCATCTTTTCTTTCAACCTCATCTTAACTATATTCTTCTCATGAAGTTTTACTCGATTATTATGTCATCCTGTGTCGAACAGTGTGAAAGCTGCCTTAAGCACTTTTCAATGACAACTTAACTTTAACTAAATGTAACGAGAGCGTAAGTAAAAGTCGGCCATTCCCGACTTCGAAATACCCGTTACTCAAGGCAATTAGTGTTTGATAACCTCATGCGGCTCAGATAAGTATGCAACGTTTTATTAACTCTGCCATTTATTATCCGATCTTAATGAAAATTTGTGAGATTGTACATATTGGCCACATGCACTATGAGCTCGATAGCTTACAAATTGTAGGAGATAGAAAATTTGAAACAAACTTGATCTGCCTGCAGACAATACTAGCTTACATCTAAAATTTGGTTGCTCTAGCTCTTCTAGTCTCTGAGATCCAGGTGTTCATACAGACGGACGGACATGGCTATATCGACTCGGCTGTTGATGCTGATGAAGAATATATATACTTTATAATATCGGAGATGCTTTCTTCTGCCTGTTACATACATTTGCACGACTTTAGTATACCCTTTTTACTCTACAAGTAACGGGTATAAAAAGTATTTAAATGTCAGAGCTGTAATGTAATCATTACTTCCCGTATTGGATTGGTTTTCATTACAAAAAACTCAATTATTAAGATAATGATAATCCAATCCACACGATTTTTACAGTAGTCGTGGTCGTAGCTTAGAATTCCGACTATTCAATGATTATTTTAAGTTGTAATTATTTATACAACTACACTTTTACAATTAAAAGTAATTACAATTTGAAATAATCTTAATTCCAAGCTACAAATTATTCAAGGATTATTTTAAATTGTAATTACTATTGCAATTACTGGAATTATTGTATCTGTTAAGGGAAGATTATTGAGTAGTTGTGATTGGAATGTTGAATTATATATGAAATTTTTTACCAATCAAGTTGAGAAATCACTGAGGTTAATTTTTTGGTAATACAGATAATAGAGCAAAGAAATTTCAGCTATCGCAATGAGATTAGCTCTATTATAGAGTGCATCTCTCAATTTTTTTATATATTTCCCAAACTCATTCCACCAGCTCTAGTTACACTGAAAAATCAATACAAAAAAGTTATACCTTTTTGATTCAAACCATTTCTCAATCAACCCCCCATACAAAACCATTGTCCGGGCATGCCAAGTTCTGGGCGACAAAGCGTATAAAAGTTGAACAATAATAACAAAGCAGAAAATCAATTGCAAGTACTTAAGCAAACAATGGGCCAATGTAATGAAAGAACAGCCTAACACAACTTCTTTTCCATCACAAAAAAAAAAAAAGAGAAACAATACGAGCTCCGGCCTCGGAGGCGGCAGGCTGCCTCTTGTGTGGCGCTCCCTGCCATTGCCCAATAACAAGTGGCGTCTAATTTAGCACAAGACGATTATTTAGATATCAACAACATTGGCAATTACAGCAACAAGAGCGAGAGAGCGAGAGGCATAAAGCCAAAGCGTAAAACATAAATTAAAACAAATAAATTGCGTGGCTCGCACATCCCAAAAAAGAAATCACACGCACACCACAAACTCCAAACGAGCGGAAGCGTTTAATTAGCGGGTTTAATAATTCAATCAGCGCGTTTAGTTCGCTGCTAATTTCAGTACAAAGTAATTTTCGGGTGTAAATTTCTTTTAAACGAGTTTAAATGAGAGACCAATTATTGTTATATTGATATGGCATTCTGTGGTCACACTTTGTGCGCTATTGAACGGCCAAATTACAAGCATATTTCAGTTTGCAGAGTAACTGGTAATGTCCTGTGGCTTATGGCTGAAATGTGTACTGCGGTTTGCAGTTGAGCAGTTTTGGGGGTGAATTTATATGCTTATTTGGTGGTTTCTGTTTAGCCACCTGCCTGGGTTGCCACGAGAAGCTCCCAGAGCTCCATCAGAGGTTTAGTTAGGGGTTAATGAACTGCTGTTAACTGGGTTAAGGGTGGATACATGCTACCCTGAAAACCAATAGTTGACTTCAGAAGAGAGGAGAAATTACTTGGCCCTTGCATAGTTATTTTTTGTAGAATTTTATACCTTTTCATCTCATCCGATTCGAGGTTGAACCAAATGGCTGTGATGATGTTTTTCTTTAATGGTGAAATTTCAGTTGCAGTTAAAGCGTTAAAATTGCAAATGTCTGCCTCACGTTCAAATAAGGAAAAAATGCGAGGCAATAAATTTTGCAGTCAGGCTTGGCACTGAGAGTGTTGGCTGCTTAATGAAAATAACAGCAGCAAAAGAAATAGGAAATAAAGATAGACAGTCAACCTGCCAGCAAGGTAAAGTCTGGTCAATGCAACTGCCATTGATGTCCAAGAACACACACAACCAGGTTGGAGTAGCAAGCAGTGGCCAGCAGCAGCAATAACCATCAAAGCCAGCGCCAAATGTTGACTCAGATCTCCCCCCCACCGCCCCCTGCCAACCGACCAACTGAATATGGTGGTGGCCATGTCCAATGTGCTTGGAGCAACTGCAATTGAAAATGACTTTTTTCCCCCTAGAGCCTGAGCTTTGATTTGATGGCCATGTGTTGAGACGCATTTCACTTTGTGGAAAAGGCGTGAGGTGAGTGAAATTCACAATCTTTGGATCAGCCTAAATGAGTGCATCCGTTGAAGTAATTTCAAGCGTAATTATATTCAATTTCAACTTGTTCTAGGCCACAGCAGCTGCAAAACTAATTTAGACGAAAACAACAGAGGCTTCAATTGCTTAACTAGAACAAAAGCGAGCTGTTCCTCCTATTAGCAAAGCAAATATAATTACTAAGGCTAACTGGGGCAACAAAAATGCCAAGGCAGACAGCCAGGAAGGCAGGCAGGCTGTGACGGGCGTATGAATGCATAAATGCCAAACAATGCAGTTTGAATGTATGCCAGATGCAGAGATTCCACACCAGGACACGTATACGGATTACATGCTTGAATATGTTAAGTGGCAGGCAAGTAAAGCAAGCAAACTGACACCCAAGGGCGCCGACCGGAGAGGGGGGTTGACTAAAGGGGGCTGATATTGAAAACTTTGTGTGTACTTTGACGACAACTGAAACAGATTTGTGTCAAAAAAAAAAAAACAAAGCAAAGGAAACTGTGTTTCAAGAGCCTTTCGTTTCTTTCATCAGTAGACTTTGCTAAGGACTAAATTTTCAAATCGAAACTGCAGTACTCCGTTGAGAATAATCTAAGAGAAATGGTTTATTGTTTCTTTAACCAAAATGTCTTTCGTACTAGAACTTTATTTACCACCAATCGTTCTTAGAGCTCTCTTTGTACTTGTCTGATATCTCGTAAAAGTTTCTCAAAAGAGATATCAAACAAGTGTCAATCTGGGAAGTGCAAACATATATCAGAGGCTGCTTGTGAAGTAGCTTAAGCCAGCTATACGATTTTAACCCAACTTCGCAGAATTGTATGAAGATATCAAAGTAAATAAATGCCAAGTATAAAGGCGCTACCATTAAAACCTAGAGCCAAAAACCTTATCTTACTAAGGTTATTTTCAGTCTTAACTTTTCTATGGCAGTTGGACTATCTAATTATCTGATTTCTAGTAAACCTTGTGGAATTGTAAAGAATTAGAGGAAATTAACGAATCCGAAGATTAAAGGCGCCTATCAGAACTAGCTTTTCGACCGATCGATCCCAAGGGAGCTTTTTGCTATACTAAGGGTGCGTTCACACACACTGGCAAGTTGCCATATTTATATGAGCCAGTTGCTGCCATACACGTGTAAACATCTGCCAGTGTAGTGCCAGTTGACTGGTACCATATATGGTCAGAGAAATCTGTCATCTACCATATCAGTGCCATACAAAAAACTGGCAGCCTGCCAGTGTGTGTGAACGCACCCTAAGGCACTTGATACTTACTAATCGATTCTTAGTTTTCTATACTCTGGACTATCAAGTTAGTACTCATAGTCTTAGTAGTCATTACTCGAAAGTCAGTATTCGATACTCATTGCTTAATAGTCAGTATTCGACACTCAGCACTCGAAATTGAGTCTTCCAAAACTCGTAATCAATCACCAGTACTCGATACACAGAACTTGATATTCAGTATTCGATACTCAGCATACAAGAGTCAGCACTCGATACTCCAAAGCCAGTAGTCGTAGCACCGTAGTAGATACTTAGTGCTTAATACCGAGTAATCGATTCAAGTCAGTAATCATAGGCTGCGTAGTCGGTACTCAATAGTCAGTACTCGATACTCAGTCCTCCCAAAACAAGACTTGATACTCAGTACTGGATATTACGTATTCGATACTCGGCATACAAGAGTCTGCAATCGATATTCTGAAACCAGTACTCCAATCACAGTAGTAGATACTTAGCACTTAATACTTAGAAATTGATTGACAGTTTTCGATACTCTGGACTATCAAGTCAGTACTCCAGCCGTCCAAAGTCCCAAATTAATGACTGAAGTACAAGAAGTTGGTACAATTAATACTAGCTCATGGGTACATAGCATGGTTTAATTTAAAATCCAGGCATATGAACGATCTACGTCCCTTTGAGAGGCGGATCATTCGTCAAGCCCTGGACAAATGAGCTAGGCACCCTCTCACGCTCCATTATATTTCAAATAGGGAGCTGTATTCTAACACCAAACGTGTAGATACACAAATAATAGGAAAGCTTATTATAGGTATCAATAACAATACCCCAACCCAGCTAATCGCAGATGCTGTGGCTCAGAGAAGGCTGCCGGACCAGTACTCTGTCCACTATCTGACGATCAACCACATAGACAACCCTACAGGATTAGGAATTATTCACGATTCGAAGGGCAATCTCAACTTCTATCATAGAAATTGACTAGATTGACTACAGATCCCAATAAGTTAGTCTATAATATAAGACAATAGCCAATTCTGACCCCCAAATGTGTTGTTGTCAACTTACCCGCCTCCTTCTTCCCTTGTATATACAACCCCTTTTCGCCTTTTCTTTTTTCTCCTTCTGTTTTATAGCTTTGTAGGTCGTTTTCGTAGTCTAAGGTCTTGCATTAGGTCCTAATAAGCTCCCAGTGCCGGACAGTATACTCTATGCTTGGCACAAGATACTCAGTATTCGTCACGCAGTTCTCGATACTCTATGCTCAAAAGGCAGTTTTTGAAAATTTAGTACTCTAAAGTCAGTACACATAACTCACTTGTTAAAACACAGGACTCAGTATTGGATAGCCAGCGTGTGTGGGGACACTCGACCCCCCATAGACATGTTAGCGTAATGCATCAAGCGTGACGCTGAATTCGAACATAGCCCCTGGTCACATCGAAAAGTAATTATGGCACCTGGAATTGTGCAACCCCCTACTACCCCTTTAAGAAAAGCTAGCTCAGCCCCTGCCAACTGCCGAGCGATTGAAATGCAATTTGATGGCCAAACCAAAATTTCACACAAATCAAAAGGAAAGCTGCAATATTATTTTGACAAATGGCAGCCTTTTTTTATGGATAGTAGATAAATGTGAACATTTCATCAAAACTGACAGCTGCCGACATGTAAGTGAGTACAAGCAATTTTTCTTCTAAAGCCAAGGGAGAAAATGCAATGGCTTGAACCTTTTTTTTTTTTGTTCGCTTCACAATTTTCCACTTCATTCGTTCAGAAAACTTTAATTAAACTTAAATAAAAATCAATATGTTATGCCTAACGCGTGCCAAGGCCCAACGGAAATGGAAATGCTCTATGCGTACGCTTGACTCATCCACGCCGAGAACTTTTGGTGGGGCAGGGGGGACAAAAAAAATGTCTAACAACACGCAAGGTAAGCGTTATGCAGGGGTGTGGCTGACCCGTAGTGCTGTATGATGATCTATAAGCTCTGTTAATGATACTTTCCAAGTGAAAAGAAAAAGGCACGCGAAAAACTCAAACTGGCGCACGCACATTATATTGCAATTTGCGCGCGACTTTCGCAAGCACTAAAACAGCAAAAAAAGCAAAAAAAACAAAACGAAAAGCAATTTGGCTTTTGGACCGGAGGCCGCTTGTGTGCCGCCCCATAAGGACATTGCAACTGTAGACGCGGCTGCTGCTGCTGTTCGTGAGAAAAGTCAATGTCAAGGTGTCTCCGCTGAGGCATTCAAGTAATTTTCTATTAATACATTTTATTGTATTTATTTGCTTTCTGTTCGCATTGTTGATCGACTATTTGTGCATTTGATTGCATTATTTACAACCTTTGGCAGCTCATTAATTATTTATAGTGCCCGGCCTGGCGCACTTGATTCATTCTACACCCAAAAAAACTGCAACAGTTTAACTCAATTTCAAAACAAAATTGTTTCAAAAGCTCAAGGAATGTCCCCGGCCCGGCCACATTTCACATTTCACTTTGGCAGTTTTTTAATTAAATTTTGTCAGCCTTACAGGCGGTGCCTCGTCGTGTCCTTCTGTTCGCAGTTCCCCGTTCCCAGCTCCCTGTTCTAATGTCTGGCCAGCTGCAGCAGCAGCCATTTTCAAATGCCTGTCCATTCGCTTCTAATTGACAAAATTGATTAAAATGTTGCTTAACATTTTGCACCAAACTGACATTTATCTTAATTGTTGAAGGAAAATGGGTATAAAGCCAGTCCGTAGACATTGCCAACAATCAAGAAGATGGAACTCTTAATTAGATAATGGCTGTCAGAGGCTGAAAAATTGGAAAATTGAATTTGTGAATGGTGAAATGTGGCCGTAAAGCCTAGCTGATAGAACACTCTAGATGATTTATTTTCACAAAAAGTTGACTTGAAACACAAAAGCAAATTTATTTAACTTTTTAGGCAGACAAGACTTCTTCGAGTCGGAAATGCTTACAGCGGATCTAGAAGGCTGTTAAAATGAGTTTCATACCCTGTCCAGGTTTGCCAATATTGTGATCTCTCACCAAAAACTATCTCAATTGCTGCTCATTCGGCATACATAATTTCGTTCATCATAGTTGACGAGGCGCATTTCAAATATCACTCATACGCCCTGTTTTATTTTTAATACAAAGGTTGAGATTTTTGTGGTTGTGTTCCGCTTTGTTGGCACATACATTCTGCCTTTGCCTTGCCAAAAGAAAAATGGAAAAAAATACCCAAAAATTTATGATTTAGTAGCAAATGGATAAACAGTGTCCTCCCCTCGCTCGATGCTGATTATTTATTTATCTCTTGCGCCACTGAGCGACTGCTGACACGACATCCGCGCGCGCATTTGTCATTTGAATAATGTTTAAGGCGTCGTCAAAGCGAATTTTGTGTTGCTTAAAATTTAATTTGTGAAACATGAAAATTTGATTTATGCCCGAGCAGCACAGGATACGAGCACTGTCAGCACTGCAGTGCACTCGACAGTCTAAGGACATTTGGACAAGTGCCAAAACAATCGAGTGTCCTCGAATTGGGCCATTATCGACACATTTTCAAGCTTGTTCCATTGCTGTTGACTTTACAAATGGAATTTCTTCAGCCGCACTCAACTCATTTAACTAATCAAAAGCAATTTTAATCAAAGGGAAAACCTTATGGCCCCGGGTCCAGGAACAGATAACACAAACTGAAAGCAATTAAAGCCACGTGCAAAGTTTGCCCAAGGTTAGGTAAAAGTTTTATCTAGTAGGCAAAGGTATGGAGACTGTAGAAGGATTGCTGTTTGATTTTTTCAGTATTTGTCTTGGCAAATATCCTTTCCTTAGGCTGGGGGGAGGAAGACGGAGAAGCTCTTGGTTAAGCAAACTTAATTAATAAGCGAAAAGGCAAAAAAGGGGAAGCTGATTGCAAGCTGTGTCCTGTGTGTGGGTGTGCAATGAATCGAAACTCATTAAAAAGTTTCGCTGTGGTTTCACTGCACACACACGCACACACTCCCACAGAAACAACCAGAGCCTTCGTCTTGTCTCCTATTAATATGTTCGGGGCACCCACACATTCTGCAGTCGACAAACAAATTTGAATAATTAAAAGACCCCGCTCTAAGAAAAACACCCAAAGCAGCAGATGTCCTTTTTTTGGGGAGATAACCAGCTGTTGTCCTTCGGTATGTATGAGTTAAATAGGGGGCTTTATTATTTAAAGAGCTGGAACTGAGATAAGCAAATGTAGCCGAAGTTTTTATACCCTGGCCAGTTCTTAAACCACAATCCAAGCACATATTGCTTGCAATTTAGAGATGAAGATGGCAGATAGCTCAGAGAAATCAATTTTTACTTAGTCATACGAAGGGATTAACAAGAGAACGATCAATAGGTAGTTCAAAGTTTGTGTTTTGAAATCCACATTTGTAACAAGAAAGAAAGTCGGTCAAGCCCGACTATAACATACTCTGTACCAAGAAATTTTGCCTTTTGATCATATCTCGAAAACCGTTCATCCGATCTTCTTTATTCCTTTGGCGGATCGATAAGTTAAAACTGTGGAAGATATGACGTTTTTTCTAAATTGCGGGGGCGGGCGGGGGCGTGGCCAAAATTGAAAATAAACTTGATCTGCCTGCAGACATAAGAAGCATATGTCCCATACATGTCAAACCTCTATCTCTTACCATCTCTGAGATCTGTGCGTTCATACAGACAGACAGACGGACATGGCTATATCGACTCGGCTGTTGATGCTGATCAAGAATATATATGCTTTATGGGGTCGGAGATGCTTCCTTCTGGATGTTACATACTTTTGCACAAACTTATAATACTCTATGTACCTACGGTACAGAGTATAAAAATCAAATTCAGTACTAAAAAGATCTAGCTATTAGTCGATTCCTCACGGCTTTTGGTGTAAACGTAGACAAATTTTTCTTCTTAAACAGAAAAGACCACAACAAATCCAAGTAATACCTTTTCCTAATAGTTCTTATGACCACAGATTAGAGATACATTTGTCGTGTTAGTGCAAGGATCGTATTCTCTTGGTATTTTCATTTCCTTTTGTATTTGCTCAGCGTTTTTATCATGAGCGATCATTTGAACTAATTGTTATCTGTTGTGGAACTCCTTTGTAAGTGTTGACTAGCTCAACCCATTAAGCCAGTTTAACACTTCACAAGAATCACTGAACAAGCGTCAGTGAACAAGAGTCACAGAACAAAGCGTACTAGGGAAAAAGAGTCACAGGACAAAAGTCATTGAACAAAACTCTTTATAGTGGTACTACAAAAACGAGCTGCTTAATAGGAATCACAGAACAAGGGTCACTTAAAAATAGTCCCAGCACAAGAGTGTTACTAGTCAAGAGTGACTGAGAAAGAGTCGCAGAACAAGAGTCACTGAAAACGGGTCAAAGAACAAGCGTTACTGAAGAAGAGTAACTTAAAAGCAAGTGTCACAAGATGGAATCACACAAAAATAGTTATTAAACAAGAGTCACTTAACAAAAGTCACTGAACAAGAGTGACTGAATAAGGCTCCCTGAAAAAGGGTCGCAGGAAAAGGGTCCAAGAACCAGAGTAACTTAAAAGCAGCCAAAGAATCACACAAAAACAGTTTTTAAACAGGAGTCTTGAAACAAAAGTCACTGAACAAGGGCGACTAATTAATTTACTGAAACGAAGTCATTGAAAGTCTGAAAAAGGGTCACACAACAGGAGTAACTTAAAAGCAAGTGTCACTGAAATTAGGCACACAAAAATAGTTATTTAATAAGAGTTACCGAAAAAAAAGTCACTGAACAGAAGAACCAAATCAAAAGTGATATAAAAAGTCACTGAAAGAAATCACAGAACAAGAATAATCATTAAACAAGAGTCACCGAGCAAGAATCACTTAACAAAAGTCCCTGAATATGAGTGACTGAACAAGTCACTGAATAAGTCACTAAAAAAAGGCTCACGTCCATGAGGAATAGTAGCTCAGAAGCAAGTGTCACTGAAATAAGGCACACAAAAATAGTTATTAATCATTTCTCACAAAAGAATCACTTAACTAGGGACTCAAATCAGAAGTGATTGAAAGAAAGTCAATGAAAAAAATCACAAAACAAGAGTTGCTGAACACATAAGACGAATCAAGAGATACTAAAAAGAGTTAACCAACAAAAGTTATAAAAAAGGAGTTACTAAACAACAATCACAGAATCAGAGGCACTAAACAAATGTTATTAAACAAGAGTCTCAACAGATCAAACACTAGCTTATGGTACAGAGCCCAGAAGGAGCCAATCAACGTATAATAAAAGTAATAATGCTTACCTGCCATAAAATCGTAGCATTTATTACCACTAATACAGTTCCGACAGTAATTAACATTTAGAATACTGAACAATGTTTGCCAAGAACTGTTGATCGAGACAATTTCCTTCTTCCCAATAAGTTTGATTAACTCATGGCATAGATACAGAACTAAGTATGATACCCTCATGCAGGGTATATGCTAAAAACGGAAAGGCAGACAAATAAACCAAAGATAAATAAGTCCACCTACACCCATAGACCTTGGCGACAGCTTGACAAACTAATAACAGAAAGCAAGCCCACAAAGCAGAATGAAGTGGCCAAGGGCTTTAAGAAGATTTCCAGATGCCCACAGATAGGACTGACTCTCGCACAGTTAGTGTGGCCCTCAGGCAGTCGGTTAGCTCATTAAAAACAGAAGGAACCAAAAAAAAAGAAACACGGTGAACCACCCAACCGCCCAGGGAGGCGGCAACCAACAAGTGCCAAAGTCAGAATTTTAATTTGCCGCAGAGACACGAAACAGGAGACACGAAACAGGAGTGAGATGTGAGTTAGTTTTGTTTGCCTAAGCTTCGCTCATGTTTTTAAGGCGACAGCTGACAAAACGAAAGCCTTAAATTGTGGACAATTTGACAGAATTAATTGAGTGTAGCAGCAGCCAGGATCCCGACCAAAGGCAGGCCAATTTTCTTTAAATAATTTCCAATCAAAATGCAAATGATTTCGGTGGCTAATTGAAAAGCTTTCAGCGGCGAGGCAAAAAGTTCAAATGAGCAAAATGCAAAATGTTGGCATACAAAAACCGCACTTACGCACGCCTTTTGTTATTCTCTCACAATTAGGCGCCAATTGTGGCCAATTATTAATTTGGCTTGGCTTTCAATTAAGCAATTAGTGCGGCGAGAAGCGTTCCGTTAAGAAAAATCGTATTGTGGCAAAAAGTAAATAGAACACGGGGCCCATTTATGGCACAATGTGGCGTATGTGTAATTCTTTCACCATTTTACGACGGGCAGCAAGCGGCGGCGTGCCGCCTCCCTCCGTCACACAACACTCTATGCTAATTTTCACCCACAGAGCCAGAGAGACCCGAACACAGCATCACGTGGAAAACTTTCACAGTCTTGCGAAATGTTTGTTTAGAATTTGGCGTGGCGTTATTTATGGCCCAATAACTTTTAACTTTGCATGCGGCCGAGCCCGGAATGCAAATTGGCATTCTTGGCCATTTGTGCCAAAAAAGTCCCAGGGAAATACATTTGATTGAAAAAAAAAATGTTGATGGCGCCAGGTCCTCGAAGAATGTCAATTAAAAGTTGACCACAAAGTGTTTAATTAATGTCGAAACAATTGACAGCCAAAATCTGGCCCCAGCACATCCCAGTTGTACCCACTCTGAAGGTTAAGGTCAACTGCCCACGCACAACCAAATTTTCTTTTCTTTTTTAAGTTATTGTTGGAAATTCATTTGACAGAACAACAAAGGCCACAACGGCTACTACATATTTACTACTTGCTGTTTGTCATCAAAATGAACTGATCGTGAAATTTATATATGACGTCAGATATATATTTAAATGATCAAATTTTGGGAAACTAAAAATAAAATGACAATTCTTCAAAGTGAAGACAGATTTGTGGGCACAACATCAAAAGAGTTTAGTATTCTGAGTGGACAATGTTATGAATATGCAAACTAATTTGGAAATCGCCTCATTTTCATTCTCATTAGGCACATTTGCGGCCGATGCAATATAGACATGCTGACCTTTTCCTACCACATTTCCTTATCTCACTCAGCTTTTAATACTCCTTACTTGCGATATTCATACCTAAGAGCACGAAAACAACAAGGATTGACAGAAAAAATGGGAGAAAAGGGTGAAAATCTGCTGGCTAAGGACAGGGGGCAAATTGCTGCCAGTGAACAGCCGCAAGCCGGAGCGTGTTCTCAAGAGCCGCTGGCAAAATGTGATTCCGTATTCTGTTGAAAAACTTTTAGCATTTATGAATGCCATATGGAAAATCAGTCGAATATTGCTGAAGAGAAGTAGCTTGATTATCAACAGAATTTGCAAATGGATCACAGATTGAATTCGATTAGATTTCATCTCTGAGATTCTTGCTACGAATTTTGTCCCTTGCTAACAAACTTCTTCTAGCAATTTCCAAAGCTGTCAACGCAGTGGCGCACAGTGGGCCCTCTGCCGCAAAAATCAATTACCAGTACTGAGTTGGATCTTGTCCATCCAGCATCGTGGTTAAGCATTCGTGATTTCTTAGTCAAACATAGTGAAAACAAGAACGAAAGTGGGTCAAACCCAACTATAACATATTCTGTACCAGCGAAATTATACGATTGCATACATTTTGATGCTGCAGTAGAAGCTGAAAGCAGCGCTGCAGCAGCTAACAGTCTCGACAACCGCTTAACCGATCTTTACCAATCCTTTGGCGCATCGATAAATAATCCTAATTACTAAATATGTCTAGAAAGTACGAACCATCTCTCTTTAAAACTGTGGAAGATATGACGTTTTTTCCAAATTTCGGGGGCCGGGAGGGGCGTGGCCAAAATGGAAAATAAACTTGATCTGCCTGCAAGTATAAGAAGTTTTTGTCCCATACACGTCAAACCTCTATCTCTCACCATCTCTAAGATGTGTGCGTTCATTCGGACAGACAGACATGGCCATATCAACTCGGCTGTAGATGCTAATCAAGAATATTTATAGTTTATGGGGTCGGAGATGCTTTCTTCTAGGTGTTACATACTTTTGCACAAAGTTATTATACCCTATGTACCTACGGTACACAGTATAAAAAGTCCTCTGTTTGTGTGAAGTAAATGCTCCACGCCTGTCTTTTCCATGGCAAGCTTTCATCCTACTGAAGTTAATCGTTTACAAAACTTGCGTGAAGTGAAACGTTTCAAAAAAAAAATGCTAGCGTATCGTGCAAAATCAGATTCTTTTTCTTGAAGCATTCATTCCGACTCTATAAGGTAGATATATTCTTGATGAGCATCAACAGTCAAGTCGATATATACCACGTTTATACACACAAAATATATAATGCTTAACGCCCTTTAAAGTATGCTACGTTGTATGAAAATAATAATTTTACTTACGTATTTCTTAACTGAACATTGTATACTCATAACATATCCCACAAACAGAGTAAGTATGCAGATTATCTATGACAGGGCTAAAACTACCTAGCAAACATTTTTTATCGCGGAAGATAAGAATACGATTCGCCAGAAGGTATCGCCTTACTCTAGCGATATCGCATTATTATCTCATTCTCATCTCCCTACGGGAAGAAAGGTGACACTATACGATAACTTACGGGCGATAAGAAAGCGACACTTCTGGGAGATAAGAAAGCGATACTTTTGGGAGATAGGAAGAGGTCTCTTCTTAGCGAAAGAAAAGCGATTCTTTCTGGAGATAAGAATGTGATTCTTCCTAGTGGCTGGAATGCGGTTCTTCTCCCGAAGATAAGCCATACGAACAAGGGCGTAGCCAGGGGGGGCAGGGGGGGGCCGTTGACCCCCCCCCCCCCCTTAAATAATTTCAATTGGCTTGTAAAAATTTACGGTTACATTTTGGAAGTTTTTGGAGTTTTAAGGGCTGGAAAAATTGTTTTGCCCCCCCCCCTTCGCCGAAAGCTGGCTACGCCCTTGCATACGAATAAAAGGTGTTTCGATTTCTGTTATTTAACAGTACGATTTTGCACTTAAGTTAAATAAGCGTTGCCAAAGTATTTTCCTTTGGTAATATTGTAAAAAGTCGTTCAACTCACTTTAAGAAGAACCGCATTCGTGTCTTCTTAGGGAGTGTTAAGCGATGTATCGCCAATGCTCAGATGGGATGATGAAAAAGCGATACCAATAATAAAGTATCGCATTCTGGGCGATTTTTGAGGGATATATCGCCAATTTACCGAATAGACAGAAAAAATGCGATAACACATATTGTAAATTAATCCCTTTTATAATAATAAAGCGATACCTAAGGTATTTTCCCAGCAAACATTTTTTATCGCGGAAGATAAGAATACTATTCGCCTAGTAGGTATCGCTTTACTCAAGCGATATCGCATTATTATCGCATTCTCATCTCCCCACGGGAAGAAATGTGACACTATGCGATAACTTCCGGGCGATGAGAAAGCGACACTTCTGGGAGATAGGAAAAAGTCTCTTTTGAGCTATAGGAAAGCGATTCAGCCTGGGGATAAGAAAAAGTCTCTACTGAGGGATAAGGTTGCGATTCTTCTTAGAGATAAGAATGCGTTTCTTCCTTGAGTTAAAGAATAAAGTAGCATACTTTATAGGGCATTAATCACGACTAAATTGGTGTGAATAAACATAGTAGTGTGTCTGTATGAACCCGTCGATACCACAGACAATTTAGTAGATAGTACACGTGCGCATGTGAGTGTGTAAAATTTTTATACATTCGGCTAGAAAATGAAAGAAAAGGCACAAAATCAGGGGGGCACACGACTCCAGCAAACATATTTGTTGAATTTATGTTTGTGCACTCCACTCACATGTAATCAACATAGTGAAATCTTCTACATATCAGGCACTCCTGCTTTTGGCTTGGTTGTACTCAAACAATGACTGACCCCAATATCTCTAAAGGTTTCTGAAACACAGCGGCATGAAATGAAACCAGCTGTCCTTACTTAATGCTAGGTTCTTACAAGATTTTGGTCTAAAAGAGAAGGGTTTTCATTTGGAATTCTCTTTAATTAACTTGCTTATTATTTAGAATATTATTTTACTCCAAATATTTCATTTGGATATCTGAGTCCTCAATTTGACTATACTGAAACAGTAATCTAACCAACTTATAGTTCACGTTTTCCAAAATTTATAAAGTTAATGGAAATTCTTTAAAAAACCTTTTGAATTCTATAATTTCTTTTCGCATATTTAATAAAGAACAACTTACTCTTTTTCTTACATCTCTTTAAAGTTATCAAAGCATATTTGCTGTTGTGTGGGCTTACCTGTAAAAAAAAGGAGAAGAAACACATTAAAGATACAGCTTCTGCAGTAAAAAAGAAAATCCAAATCTTTGCCTCCGTATTGAAGGCATTTTGATGATGACATAAAACAAGCATAGAAACTAAACCTTACTTTACTCTCTGCCGACTTTAATACGACATTGCCATATCGACACTTCTTCTTCCCCCCACCAATCCCAGCAATCTTCTTGTTGCCGTTTTCTTTTATCCCAACACCCAATTATTTGCGTTTGCTTTACACTTGAGGAGCTGCTGCCAACCGCTGCCCACTCCTTCTGCCACACATTTCTTTACTTAGACATATTTCTTAGGCATTTGGGCGCGTTTAATGTGTGTCAAGTGCGACGTTAATGTTGGTCGTCAAGGATTAAGTGGCCATTACTGGGACGGCTTTAGGAGTTTTGTTTTATCTGCTTAACGAACAAATTGATGTATGAATCATTCGATTTGATCAGTGAGGCATAAATGTGCCTCAGCACGGCGCATGCACATGCTCTGCTCTACTCTACTCTGGGCCGTGCTCATTTATTAACCATTACACAATTTGCTGTTGGTTGCAAATTGGTTCGCATTTCGCAATTACACCTGGCGCAGCTGACGGTGAGTCAGCCAGGCGCGCAGGCTCATAAAACCACACAAGTCCACTCTCACCCAACCAGTCCACCAATCCCAAACTCTGGAAATGGGTAATGCACGCAAATGTGCAAAGTTGGTGGGTGCTGCCTAGCGAAGCGCTCGATTGCGGAAGTTGCAACGACAGCTGCTGCTGCTGCTGCTGCGGCTGCGGCTGCTGCTGCTCTCCCAACTATTTCTCAACTCCACGACCGACCCTTTCCCAGGCCGCGCTTTGGGCGCTGACAGCTGTCCGGTGCCCGCTGTCTGGGCTTGGCCATAACCAAAAACCAAAACAAATGAAGCAGCACAACTAACCCATAAAAAATAACCAAAAAAAAAAACAGTTTCTATCGCTTCGATCTTTTGATCATTTTATGCCAATTTTCCCATTCGAAGCCATCGAAAAAGGGTAGCAGTTTTGGTCTTTGTCTCGTTAACTGCCAGGGCTCACGTTTTGGGGGCAATGGAAAATTATCTGTGCACCAGCATCAAATGTGCCGAGGGGCTAATCAGTGACAGACATTCGCAGAGCTTCCAAAATACTCGTACAATTGAATTCAGTTTTGCTTTGCAATCTTTTACAGTTTTATGTGCAGTTTTTGCCTAGACTTTATCTTTTCTGGTATGTTTTTTTTTTCAACTGTCAGCTACTGTGGATTGTTGTGGCTTCTCTGTCAAGTGCAATTATGGGCCGCCATTCACTATGACCTTTGACATTGCCGCTGGAGCATGGCTACAAAGAGGAGACAGCACTTGAAGTTTGCAGTTTATAAGTATTGCTTGGTTACAATGGGGGAATCAGCGGAGCAACAGCCAAGCTGTGCGGGGCCAGAGAGGCATAGCCACTTGAAAAAAAAATATTCCCCTTTTTTTCTTCTAATTAATGGCAAAAGAATGCTTAAAGTTCAGCCTTACAAAAGATTGGATTGTCATTTGAAATGAAAAAAAAGGAGAGGAAAGGGCTGCCGCTCAGGTGCGAGTTTAAAGACGAAGGGACTAATCTATCCGGCAACCCTATAGAAATGTAGCACGAATTGACTAGCCTGAAATCGGCTTCAATTTAGATCTTATTTTCTGGATTTTTTTAGCACGAAGTCTGCTTGAATTCGAGAAGCTTGTAAGCTTGCAGGCGAGGGACCCACTGGGAGCCATAAGCGGAGAGCGCGAGCAATAAACGAGAACAATTCTCGCTGTCAGCGTTCTGCAGCTTCGAAACTCGAAGCACGAGTGAAGAGCAAAGCGAAAATAAGCTTTAAGTGTACATTTATAACCTACAAATTCATACAGTGAAATGGAAGAAGACCAAGAAGAGTATGTTGATAGAATTCGAGCTTCAAGAATTGCTAAGTTATTTATACAGCTAGTGAGAGAGTTAAAATTAATACACATGCAAATTTGCAAAGAAAAGAAACGGCAACACTTTGGATAATAATCGCTTCACTCTTAGGGTATTTGTGGTAGTATTTTGTGCATTTTTGTTTAACAATTTTGGAATATAGGAGTTTATCTAAGCTTTAATTGAGACTTTTCATGTTTACCAACAAGAATATTTATTCTTCAAATCGAAATATTGCATGCATATGCCCAAGAAGACCTGTTCTCGAAAGCGAGACTTTTCATTCTAACTACTAAGAAGATTAATTCTTGATACAAAGCAGTTGAAGCCTATTGGTTTATAGCCAAGCACTACCAGTCTCAAAAGTCCTTGCTAGATTTTAGTATTTTGCATAACCTTAACACAGCGTTGCCAATCGATAAACAACAAAGTGTCACACGATAGTCAATCGATGAGTACTGATTTCGATGAGCCATGCAAATGCTTCTCAAACTTAGCGTTAAGCTGTAGATCCCATTGTTTTGTGCGAAAATTAGAAGCACGCAAGGCAAGAGATTGACAGAGCAGGCTGGGCCCTTTTGGGGCTTAGGAAAAAAAAAAGGAGAAAATAGTAATTACACAGATAAAACAAAATTAGCTACACGCCGCGGGTAGAAACGGCAATCCTAAGCGAAACATAGTTCGCCATGTTAAATTTCATCCGTGAAATATAGAAAACAGAAAGCTAAACGTGGCATGAAGAAAAACCTACAGAAAATTAACGTATTTCCAAATAACTTTTACCTTTTTCACACACCAATCTTAAGACCAAAAGAAAATAAAGGTTGTCTACATAAGCGTTTAGATATGGAAATCCTACATGAGCGTGTGGAAACTCTAAACGAAAGTAGTAGCTCAAAATCAGTGTAGAAAAGCAATATTTTTCATTTAGAAAGTTGTTTTTCACATAGAACAAGTAGGTTTTCTAACAAAAAGTTTAGGATTTGAAATGCTGAATGCTACGTAAGGAAAATCTACATGCAAAGTGTTGTTTATCCATTCGCTCATCGCTTCCCTTTGCCACTAAAATCTGTGGCAATGCCGCGCGAGTGCTTAATAGGCGTGTGGGCTGAGATGCGGGCATTTGTGTTTCAGTTGCAGCCACAAGGTAAGTGAGTTATGAATTGGAAACACAAGTTGAATGCAAAAATATATATAAGTTGTGGGCTTTCAGCTTTACATTTAAAAACGAAACAATTAGAAGTGAGCCTCTAATAAACTAGAGATGGTCACCTTATCTTGCCCTTGCTATCGACATAATAGTTTACATAGATTTCGCACACTTTTCTTAAGTATCTCCGTACCTCCTAGCTTTAATGGAAACGACTCCAAATTTCGTTTTTCATAGTAAAAAATTTCGTTAGGTTGGGTTAAACTCGGACAACTATGTATATACCACAGCTGCAATAAAAATGTTAGGCCTGAAAAGTAATCTTAGTGGTAAAATGTTGGTTTCTAATAGATTCTACCTTTAAATTGTCATGATTGTATATATGCTTATAAACAACTGTACAAAATTTGCACCAAATCGAATGCTTATAACATATAGCTGCCCTATGAACTATCGATAGAAAACCTTAAGCTGGTGTAAGAGAAAATCTTTTGATTTTATAGTACCCTCTTTCATTTGTTTTCAGTAATTAATATTAACAGTTTTCATGAAATCTTAAATTAAGAATTGGTCACAGAAAAGGCGCCAGCTTGAGAAATCAGACTGCATGATTCGAAGCGAAAACGACAGCCCTGCTCGACTTCGATATACTCCTCAGGGGAATTAGTGTTTAATAACCTCTCCTTATGTTAATTAACAGAGCATTAACATTAGTTTGAATATTTCAACATTATGTAAGCAAAAAGGACTTGCGGCTCCGATAAGTATGCAACGTTTTTAATAACCTTTATAGCTCTGCCATTTATAATTCGATCTTTAAGACAATTTCAGAGATTATAGATATTGGGACTGCAAAATGTTAACTTGATATCTTGGATTATAATGAGATTATTGTTTAACAACTTTATGGGTATACGAGCTTAACTTTCCTCTATTTCCTATTTCTCAGATTATCAACAAAGATGGACTAGCTTAGCTCAACTGTGTAGTTAAAAAAAGGGCCGACTTATACATTTTACCATCCAGAAACCCCCAATATTGTTCTTTCCCTACATTTTCTAACCAGCAAAACCCCCCTAACACATATTGTATACAAGTAAATTATGTAGTAAATTATGCATAAACATTGAAATTGAATAATTTGCCACCCGCAAGTTTAGGCCATTTCCTTAATCAATAAAAAATATTTTGGTTTTCCTATTATTTATGAAAAATTGTTTATTTTTGAGGTCGAAAATTAATTATTATTTACAAAAACAATCGAAAAATGAATTAAGGCTAAGGTGAAACGCATGTGTTCCAATTTTCCCCCGCATTCGCCAGGGTAAAGAAAATATAAAAACCATCAAAAATATGGAACGAAAAATATTAAAAAACATATAAAAGGCAAGAAGAGGCAAAACAGCAGACACATCACTTGGGCACGCATGCCTCCACGTGCTGTGCGATTTTTCCGACTTTTGCGTTGTGTTTACCCAGTTTCGATTTTGTGTATGGGGGAAATTATGAATTTCCAGTCGGCGATGTGGCCCCTCCACTCTGCTTGTGTTTATCTTGGGCGGCAGGGCGGACCTTGTTTTGTTTCAAAGAAAAGGACACCCACAGCAGGTCTGGCCGCTTCATATATCAATTTCAATTATCTGACATTTTCGCACATAGTTTCGGGGAGTTTCAAAAGCATTTTGCTATATAAATTATTGGCTCAACGACAAAAGGACAACCCCAAAAAGGATTATGCGGCCTGCAATTTGGCCCGGGTCGGTCTTTTATCAGTCCGCAACTGACAGGAGCAGGCCCGTCTGCTGCGGGCTGAAAGAAGGCGTGAAAAATGAGTCATAAAATGCAAATAAAAACTCAAGAGTCCTTTTGGCGCAGCTCTTGTGTGTCATTGTCATGGCCTGCCTTTGAATTTTATGTCTTTAAGAGTTTTCCACAAACACACACACACAGCCAGACCCAGACACAGAATTCTCTTCCGCCTTGCCCCATGCGTGCGTTCGTGTGTTTGCTTAACCTTTTGCTTAAAGTTCAATTTGCTCGTTAATTTCTTGATAAACATTTGCACAATTTTCATAGATTTTCGGCCATCATTTTGGCATTGAGCCATTTGGATGCGCTATGTGTTTAGATTCGCCTGGTTTACATGGCATAATTAACACGCCTCACCGCCGCTCGGATGGGATTTTATGGCCTCTCCATCATCGCCTGGACACGACACGGCATGGCAAACAATTTGCCTGGTGGTATCTCCCGGCAGCTGTGGTTGCCAAATGCATTTTGCACCTCGGCATGTACATTGGCATTATGCAAACAAACAAGCCAGCGCCCCCGCCACCGCCGCCCCTTTTCATATTCCACTTAATAAATACAACTATAAATTTTTAACGTTATTTTCGATCCGAAAAAGCTTATCCGGCGCTCAGCATCGATTTGTTGCTTTCACCGCAATAATAAAAAATTTTCAATATTTCCAGTTACTTAAAAGTGTAATAAAACCAATAATGCTTGTTTTTTGTGCCCTCCGGTCAGATTGTTCTGCTCAAATACCCGTAATCCTTATTGGACGTGCTTGGAGTATGGGCCACCACCACCATTTTCATATTCATTGCAAATTATCGGCTAAATGTTTTTATGGCTTTATTCCGCACCAAAGTCTATGGTAGTTGCCCCGTAAAGCAATGCGGCTGTTATTGCCGTTGCGATTATTATTGTTGGGTTTCTCTCTGTGTGAGTGTGAGAGCAGCAGCAGGAGATAGGTAGAGGGTGGTTTCCATCGTAGTTTATATGTTTAATAAAGACAATTATTATCCAATATTATTATCAAAATGGTTTTAATTTAAAATCCCGCCGTAACAGGTGAACCTTCAATGAATCAATGTTGTATTCATTTCCGACCCCATAAACTATATATATATACTTGATCAGGGTGACAAGCTGAGTCGATTGAGCTTTTTCCGTCCGTATGTCCGTCTGTCTGTCTGTTTCTACGCGAACTAGTCTCTCAGTTTTAAGACTATCGAGCTGAAATTTTGCACAGAGTCTTCATTTTGCTGCAGACTACTAATATGTCGGAACCGACCGGTTTGGATGACTATATCTCATAGCTTCCATAGGAACAGTCGGTCGGAAAACTAGTTTTAGTAGCCAAGAAGAAACACTAAACATACCTACAGACGCAGAACATACAGACGCTAAACAGCAAGATGGAGGAGAAAGCAGAGAAAGAAGCAGAGGTAAGGTAGGAGACACTGCCTAGCAGCCGATAAAGCTAGGCATTACTACAGAGGACACCTGCAGGAAATGCATGGAACCTGGAGTCGCAGAAACCCTAGAACATCTCATTTGCAGCTGCCCAGAAATTGCCACGACAAGATTAAAACTTCTGCACACCATACCGTTCGCTTCTTTGGAAGAAGCGGCCAAGAGGCGCCCAAAACCATTATTGGCTTTCGCCAAAACGTCAAAGATCCTCCTGGATTTCTAAGTCAAACGGACCCAAATAATGATCCGGTCCCATCTTGGATCAGCCGGAACTCCCAACCTAACCTAAGCAAACAATGAATTTAGCTGAAATTATTGGAATCTAGTAGTGCCTTAATGTTATTATTGTACATTTGATTGACTTTAAATGTAAGGTCTATGTTAGATCACGTAGTCTTTTAATATATCCTATAAACATTTCGGGTATGAATCTAGTTGGCCTGCCATAAATTTTAATTCATTTTTTCGGGATTAACCGCATGTTGCTTTGTCCATCAAGCTGATATAAATGCAACGAAATTCATGAAAATAGAAGGGTCTTTGGGCTATATGCTAAAGCTGTTGAAATAAAAATACGACCACCGCTCTGGCTTGTACATGACGATCAAATTTGAAAAATTTGCTATAATCTGTGGAATGACTCTCTTCAAAGACCAATTTGGGCACCTTCGGGCTTGCTGATGCTGCTCGCTTGATTTTTTTGGGCTGCATTGATATGTGCTCTGTCAAATAAGACTAATAAATCCAGAAATTTTTGCTCCATGTGACCTCCATAATTTTTTTTAAGCAAAAAAACGTGCAAAACACTTTTTCCGCTATATCTTTAAAACAAAAGCTGATGGAGCCAAACCGAGACCAGTTTTGTAATCAGTGCACAAAACTGAACCAGAATTTTTCATCAAAGTTCATGCCACAAAATTGCTGTTCCCCTGTGTAATACATCTATTGACAATCAAAAAAGTTTCTGGCATTTTTGTTGTTGAGAAAGAAAGTCGGTCAAGCCCGACTATAACATACTCTGTACCAACAAAATTATACGCTCAGTACAAATTTTGATGTTGCAGTAGCAGCTGACAGCAGCAGCGAACAGTCTTATGATCATAACTCGACAACCAGTCATCCGATCTTCGCCATTCGTTTGGCGGATCGATAAGTTATCCCGAAGAAACGAACCATCTACCTTCAAAACTGTAGGAGATATGACGGGTTTTTCAAATTGCGTGGGCGGGAGGGGGCGTGGCCAAAATTAAAAATAAACTTGATCTGCCCGCAGACATAAGAAGCATATGTCCTATACATGTCAAACCTCTATCTCTTGTCATCTCTGAGATCTGTACGTTCATACGGACAGCCTGACAGACGGACATGGCTATATCGACTCGGCTGTTGATGCTGGTCAAGAATATATATACTTTATGCGGTCAGAGATGCTTCCTTCTGGCTGTTACATACTTCGGCACACACTTAATATACTCTATGCACCTACGGTACAGAGTATAAAAAGCTCATATGTTTCCAACTGCTTAGCAAATAGTCTAGAAATTTTATAAATATTTATAAAATAAAACAGGAAATTCATGTTCTAAACTATGTCTAGCTCTTGCAGATTGAATGATAATTTCCTGTGCCATCTTATTAACCATACTATTAACTGCAGGGGCACTTAATCTCAATAAAGATTGATTTCATGACTTAAAAATCGAATCCTATGAAATGTTGTATTTTCAAATATGCATTTCCCCAGTCGGCATTAAACGTTTGCCAAATAAACAATTATAAACAATTTATAAATGCAATTAAATATTTTTGCCATATTTGTTGTGGCGGAGTCGATGCTTGCCGAGTTGCCGGCTTATTGTTGTTGTTGTTATAGTTGTTGTTATTGTTGTTGGCTGTTGCTGTGGCAGTTGGCGGAAGCGACGAATAAAAATGTTGAAGTTTTCAATGTGGTGAGCATTCAGCGAGCAAGTTAGTCAACTGTCACAATGCACATCGTGTTTGTTGCTATATGCAGACATATGCAGGGAGTGAGTTGGTAGGGGGGGTGGAGAGGGAATTGTAAACAAAATTTCCATTTTGTGTGTGTGTTTGTGTGCGTGTTTCATGTTCAATTATTTACCATTTGTTTAGTTTTTGTTTTTTGTTTTGGTTTCTTGCTGTTTATTATTTTTGTTCAATGTGTGGAAATTGTTAGCGTGCCACGAGATGCTCTTTTTTGTGCCGATCAGATCACAGTTATCTACGAGGGATGCGATTTATATTTCTAGAATAAGGCTAAATGAGGCGAACATAGTTTGCCTGAGGAAGAGCTGGCGAATGACTCATTCCCTGGTCTGACTGCTCAAAGATTCTGTTCTGTAAGCCACTGCATCCTCATCTTCTAATCAATATATTCTAAGACCAAGTTTATAGCTGTGGCCAAGTGCATTGAGCTTTGTGTGCAGTTTGGTTCGCTGCATTCTCGCCTTCCAACAGCCTCAAGTAATGTCAGTAATTTCTTTGCCATGTCAATTAAATTCAGTCAATTTTCAACAAACGTCAAACAATTTGCATTTGACAATGCTTGCCAAAGTTTTGTGCAGCAGCTTAGGAGAGTTTCACCTAAACACGTGCCTGCAGCCTCCTCCGTCCGGGCTCCACCTTCACTGTTATTTGCATTTTTTGCATAAACAAAAACGAGAAAAAAAAGTTTTGCACTTTTGTTATGCTTTTACTGTTTTGCAGTTTTCGCTTTGTTTATGTTTTTGGCTTCCCCGTTTGTTTGTAGCTGGTTTCGGTTTTCGCCCAAAACGTTGGATCCCGTTACCGTTACTATATGCTTGGCTTGGCCCGGGCTGGCGGCTAACCCAAATAACCCGATAAACAGGCAACTGCAGTTGGTGGTTTCATTTTGCCTTGTCAGCTTCCCATTCGGCTGCTGCTGCTGCTGCTGAATCATTTGACAAACGAGGCTCAAAGTTATCACAGTTATGACTCACTTCGATTTGGGGGGTGGGGGGTGTTATTTATGAGTGATCCTGGCAATGGCCACACTTGTCAAGGCCTTAATGAAGTTGCCAGTTCTGTGCTGTTGCTGCTTAGAATTAACTGAATTTCACGCTTTGATTTCGCGCATAAATCTTTCACAAGGTGTATAATTTATTTGCTCACGCACGACTTGGGCTCTCGTTTCCTGCCTGGCAACCCGGCGTATGCTTAACTTTTGCTGCTGGCTTTTTTTCCGTGATTTCCTTGGCTGCTTCACCCAGTTGGCGGCTCTATCAAATATTTATTTATTTGCGTACAAGTGTGCACACAAACATATTTTGGCCAAATAACTTACGACTTACGACCAAACAAAACAACATAAAACAAAAGTTCATCCTTTTTGGCTCATCAATTATTTGAGAGTTTTCACTCTTGATTTTTCCCACTCAATTCTCATGTGGCCGATTGTTTAAAGTTTTATTAGTTCAACTAACCAGACTATTTGTTTTATTTTAGTTTAATTTATGACGATTTTTATAAGCTTTGTTGTAATGTTTAACAAACATTTATTTACAAGTTAAGGGTGACCCATTTGTATTCTTATTTACTTTTTGGTTTTTCTGTTTCTGTTTCAAGAGGACCCTCTATTATCAGCGATCAATGCCTTATAATTGAATGTAACTCAACAGTCTCTCCATGACTACGGTGCGCCAAGCAGCGTAGAAAAGCGTTTGACACCTTATTACGTGTAAGGTGACATCCGGCAAAGCTTAAAATGCTCAGTAAGGTTTGCCATTTTACCATGAATTGACTAACAAACGTTTAGAAATCTTTACTAACAAAATTCTTGCTCTGTGAGAAATGTTTTCGCACATTACGTCCATTTTGGGGTCGTCAGAATCGATATACCCTAATTCGCAACAGTTTCACTGATTACTTGACATTAAATCACCATTCCGTGTGCGGATCTGCTTACAGAGGAGAGGAAGATCCTAATATGTAAATTCCATGCCGTTCTCAATAATTGGGCTTGATCTACCTGGAAAGGACCTCGCTATGAAACCTTACACTATACAGCAGCTGCAAGAACTGAAGCTGTGTGACCTTCCACAACGTTGTTTGTTTGCTGAAAAGTTAACAAAGAAACGAAATTTATAAAAATAATGAAAATCCCACCATTATGTTCAAAACGGAAGAATTGCTTGACAAGTGGTTTCAACAAGGCGGTGCCAAATGCCACTAGGCAAGCGAAACCATGGACCAATTGAGATCATAAGACGTTGAGTCATAAGACGAGATTTAAACTAATGCTCATAGGCCCGATTTCTCAAAGGTTCCGGTTAGCCAACCACCAGTCAGATTTGTTCGTCAAGATGATGAGCGGTTAAGTCATTTGCTTTTCTCAGCAGCAGTTTCGCCTGATATCGATAAATGCCTATCGCTGGTACAGGGTGACCATACTGTTTGACTAAAAGAACGAGTAAACAGCTGACTCGGTTTGGATTGTTTGAAATATCGATAACTTCATCGGGGCTGAGCTCGCGGTTAAAGTTGACCGGTGGATGAGCAGCGTTTAAGTTTTTTCCTCCGATTACACCGCCTACATCATGAGACACTCAAATTCGGTTAAACTGCCTGTCAAGTTGACCAACCTTACTTTGAGAAATCGGGCCTTAGAGTTTTTGCCAGATCAACTCAGGTATAAATTTGACGTAAAAGGTACAAAGTACAAGTACAAGAGGTTCACTATGTTCCACTGAAATTTGAATCCTTAAACTCAACATAGCCTAGTATAACGCACAAATTCTGGCGGATCGATGTGGCAAAGTGAGTGAGGAGAATAAGTAATAAAGTATATACATTGCATTTATATTTGAAAATTAATGCCAATTTGAAGTATTTTTTCAAGATTTTCGCACTAAACTAAGCTTGAGATTCAGCATCTTTTGACACTTCAAAATTTATGTGGGATAAAACAAAAGAATAGAATCTTTTCATCTGGGAGTTCCCAGAAATTGAACATATTTGAAATTTGACTTACCTTTGCCTGAAATGTGATGCCATGAAAGAAGGCCTGTTCGGCATGCAACGGTACACGCAGGTCCTGATCATCCTGAACCAAATCGTACGGTGTCGATGGCATTCTCAGATAGTTCAATAGCACCGATTCGGACCACTTGTAGTATCATGAGATGGTTTTCATTTTCCTGTTGCTACGCTTGTGCAGTTGGTGGCGCAAATGCCATAAAATGCCACTTGTCCGACGCTTGGGCTGGTGGTTGTGATTGGGATGGGTGGTCTGCTGATGTTGGTGGTGCTGCTGCTGCTGCTGGTGCTCTTGCTGTGGTTGGTGTTGTTCGCTCATGCAAATTGTTGTTGTAGAGCGTCGGCTAGCGCTCTGTGATTGATTTGCTATATTTTGTTTGCCGTATTCCGTTCAGCTCCCTTCTCTAACCAGAGCGCTGGCTTAATCTCAATTTATGAGCTTGCGGTTGGCAAATTGAATTGCGTCAGTTGGATGCTGGCAGAGATTCGCGAGATTGGCGATTCTCTTTTGCGCTTTATTATGAAATCTGCTCATTCACTGGCAATTTGCGCTGCGGTGTATCTGCAAATAAGGCAAACAAAGTAAGTAAGAAAAAAAAAGATCGTGGAAAATTAGAAAGGCAATATTTTGTAATCAAAACGTCACCTAATCGCAGCGACTTTGGTCTATGAACCCAGCGATTAGAGTGTGACTCATTTAAGCTTCGATGTATTTCGAGTTCATAGGAAATCGCACGAATCACGCGCCAGCTTGAATCATAGACAGACACACACACAGAGGTGCGATGACACCTCTCCCAAACTACCCACACACGTTCTCAGGTTTGTCTACACAAAATTTGCGTGCTGAATTTGTAATATGAATTTGTAATGTCTGCATTTCGCACCGAAATCAATTGCCATCTTCTCTTTGTTCCCAGAGCCTGCTGTCTCCCGGTGTTGGTGGCGGCGACACTGCACACAAAGCCAGGCCAGAGGGTCACGGACGTTTACGCGTGTAAATGACAAAAACAAAAAGCCACCAACAGCAGCAACAAAAACTGCCTACAGTTTTTATTTCGTTTGTTTATCTCCTGCTTCTCGGTGTCTCGTATTGCCGCCTGCCGTCTCCAATGAAAAAATGCTGCGCCAACTTTTAAAAGCCACCTAAAACGACATACCCCGGGACCCAAACCCAAGTCAAGAGACTTGCCACCGTCTCACATTAACTTATCAATTTGGGTGTCGATTGAGTTCAAATTGCAAACAGCTGATGCCAACTTTAAATGGAGGCCAATGGGTTGAGGCTGTCATCGAAGGTACAGCAGTTGACACATTTTGGGGCGCAACATAAATCAGCTTTGGCTTATGACCGACACAAAGGGATGGGATGGGAGGTGAGTGAGAGAGGTCAGGTCGGGGTGCATTTAAAGCAGGATTAATGACTTTTAATGATTAGGAAGAGGGGGTAGAGGTCAGGCCTTAGATTCGATACAGCTGCGACATGCCATTTAAATAATGAGTGCATTTTTTTTTGTGTCAAAAAAATCTAGGTAAAACAATGGTGAGCTGTTCTTCAATGTCAAGGGATTGTGTGAGGGAGCATCTTTCATCAGTTCAACTCACAAGAGTAAGTGGTGCGGAAAGTAAAATAAGACTGAAACAAAAGAGATATACTTAAAAAAAGCCAAAGTTCTAGAATTGGTTCTCGAAACTGATTAAACACTTGAGAAATCAGATGTCTGTGTTTTAAACTGGGGAAATCTCTTGCTTAAACTTGAATGAGACTTATGTTCAAGTTGCTAATACGAAATAAGTTTTTGAGTTCAGCTCTGTTTACACGACCTGATTGCTCGCTTTTGTCTGATTTTTTGTTTGCTGGTGTCATTTTATGGGGTTGCCTGATTGAAATGTGTAGAGCTGCCACTTCCTGGCTTTTCACACAATCGATATACGTTTGTTATCGATTTTAGTCTATCGGTTTGGGTTTCAAACGGTTGAGCTGCGCATCTTCTTAATACGTTTTCGCCGCAAGTCGTGGGCATCTTATCTACGCCTCTAAAGTCATACGTATAAAACCACCAGGTACCATGGCCGAAAAAGACGGTTCAGCCTCTACCCTATTATAATACGGAATCCCGACCTACTCATTCGAGCGAATATAGAGAGTGTCGACATAGGAATACGCAGAATGAAATGGAGTTGAATAGGACACACATTGCGAAAGAACCCGAACACCATCGCAAGGAAGGCAATGGAGTGGAACCCCTTGGACGGACTCAGGAGGGCACCTGGCAGACTCAAAGAAACTTGGAGGAGGACGGTCGGTAGAGAGGCGAAAAGCATCAGGAAAAGTTGGGGAGAACTAAAAGCGACGGCTGACAACAGAGTTCGCTGGAGAGGAGTAGTTGATGTCCTATGTCCCACCTAGGGAGTGGAATAGAGGAAAAAGAGCACCACTTGCCTATTGGACAAAGCTATTGAAAAATCAATAATAAAATGCAAGATTAATCTAAAACCATTGATTAAGTTTCTTTTTAACTACTCTTCATATCAGCCCTGCTCTTGGATCTATAACTCTACCTAACACCGTCAAATCCTCGCTTTCCAGTATTGATACCAACATAACTCCTCGCTGTAAACTTAAAATTTTGTTCTAAGGTAAATCCATCAACCTAACCTAAAGCTGTTATAGTCTTGGCACATTGAGTACATTTTAGGGAATGGCAAGGCGTTGGTGGGGGATTTTAAGGAGTTCAATCGGAGTTACAGGGCATGATGTCGTGTATAAGCCGACCAAAAAATAAAGAAAAACCTAAAGCTTCTCTTTCTCTTTAAGAAATATTAGAAAATAAATGAGAAACCAATACACATGAAAGTTTAAGGACCCAACTCCCAAAATAATTTGTAAGATTTAGACTTCCTTGACAACTCGATTACTCACATTTATATATGTAGACACAAGTCCAGCACAGGAAAGACAAAGTCCGATAAGGATAAGGATAAGGAAAACGAATCACCGAAAAGGGATGGAACGTTGGTGAAGATATTCACTTAAAAACTTAATGAATAACAATTTGAAATCTCAAGTAAGCAAAGTCCACAAGCATAACCACATGATCTACATTCTTAGATACAAAATTTCAGCCAAATATCAATAGAAGATTTACATTTTGAACTGAATTTCGTACATCAGTTTTACCCAGCCCACATTTTATGAATTTTTTAATGACATTCTAGTCTTTTGCAAGTCCTCGGTCTGATAAAAATAAACAGAAATGTGCACGCTTTGTGTTATTACACTTATAGGTATACTATGGTACCAAAGAATAATACCTATATCGGTAGAAAAGTTTACCTAAGAAGCGACTTTTCTTAAAGTTTCGTTCTTCTGTTCAGTCCTAACTCATTTGCGAGTTTTTCCAGACGTATTTCAATAAATCACATATTGATCATATGAGCATGAGTCATTTCCGAAACTTCTTTTAATAATGATTTCTTTTTAATCATCAAAAGGGCTCAATAAAGTCACATCAAGCAGATTTGTGTTGGAATGATATTCCTTAAGTTGGGGGGTTAGCTCAATATGTTCGTCAAATAAGTATATTTGAGCTTTCATTTGACCTGGGGCATATCTGAATTGTTTTAGATTTAATTTCAAATAATTCCCAATCCCAGCCCCAGTACGAAACAACCTCTTCAACTGCCAATTGATTCTAGCACCTCATCTCAAGTGCTGCCAAATCAGCCTTGACATAGTTCATAATAACTTATAAGTAAAGCCGAGTTTACTGATTTTCCAACTAATTGTTCTCACTCGCTCACTCGAAAGAACAATTAATTCATAGCTAAGCCAAGCGCTTTAATTTTTCCAGCATATTCTAATTTGTTGGTTTAGTTCCATGACCTTAACTCTTTCATGGAAAAAACGCCTGCGTCAGCATATTTGGGTATGTCAAGTTTCCGCCGCATTTCCTCTTCATTTTCAATGTGAACTCTGCGGGGCTGTGGGCTTTTGTTTTAGGACAGACAATTCGCATAAAGTTCAATGTGCCGCCTACCTTCGCCGCCCACAATCATATATCATCGTTGTACTCTTCTTTGGTAGCAACAAGGTAGTTTAGTTCGACGCCATTTTGTGGCATACACAGCACATGGAAACTGAACGAACATACATACGAGTACAATAAGGTTCAAGTACCTCAAGAGCGGGCTGTCTATGCGTTTAGGAGAGACAGAGACAGCCAAAGAGTGTGCAGCAGTTAACACCCACCTCCTCCTGCTGCAGCTAGCTGTGGAGCCTCCACAGAAGAACTTTCTTCATCATCATCACCGTCGTCATCGTCACTTACTCTTCGCTGCTATGCCACGCACGTCCCACTGGGTTCTTCTATCAATTCTAGTCTAAAGTTTCGCCTGGTTGTTCTTTCAACTCCGTTTTGTTCAGTCGCCCGCGCTATCAACATCAACACACTGCAGTTCAGCAGCAGCAGCGGCGGCAGCAGCAACAACAACAACAACCACACCACAAAAACTCGTATCGCCTGCAAGTGAATGACTTGGCGAAGCCGACGTGCTTCCAAGAAGCATACACACTACCACAAACAAGACACGAACCGGTTCTCTGGTTTGGTCAAAGTCTTGGTAACTTACACGCTCACTTCCTTTCCGGTTCTTGCATACAAAAAAAAACCAAACCAACTGCAGTCAGCTGCAACTTCAAGTTTTATTTTCTGATATTATTTTGCTTCTCGCTGTTGCTTTTGTAATTACGTAGCAGAAATCAAGCCAAATCGGTTTGCAACCTTTGTCATGCCTGAAACTGAAAATATTTGCTGCGCAGTCGCAGCCGCCGCGCTGCGCTGCACTTGCCGCAGGCGGCGCATATTATGCAAGTTGCAGAAAATCGAAAACGAGTCTCGCTCCGGCGTTGATTTGGTGTATGGAAAATTTGAAATTTTGAAAATTGTTTGCGGGAAAACTTGAAAGGAAAATTGCTCGGTTGTTGTGTGTGTTTTTTGTGTGTATATCCAATTGCCAATTAAACACATAAACAACAATTATCCAAAGATGGCCAAGCCAGCTGCGTTGTCTCCTTGCCGCGGCGTCATCGATCTTGTTTTCGTTTTCAAACGGCGCATCGCTCGGTTCCTGCTTTATCCCGATCTACCGCCTTTGTCTCTCGTTTTTTGCCACATATATATTTATGAGGCAGACGGGCCAGACACAGACACTGGCTTCTTTTCTTTTTTTTTTTTTTGCCTGTATCTATAAGATACATTTTTGTGCCAGCGTATGTGTTACGCGCCTATAAATAGCAGCGGGCGGCCACCACTCGACGCCACTCTGCGTCTCGACAGAGCAAAACGCACCTCCACACAGACAGGCGCACATAAATCTATTGAAAAACAACGATTGCCAAATAAAAGTTTTAGTTTTTGTACATGAAAAATTTCTAAAATATTTTCCAGCTCGCGAGGGTAGTGCCAAAAGTAAGCGACACGAATTTTGAATTAGTGTGTGGAATTTTTGTACTTAAAATCGAGCTGACCGCTTTCCCAATTTGGTTTTTATGGGCAGGCTGCGAGTGGGGAGAAGTTATTGAACTAACGGTGCAATGTTGAAAGTTTTCTCCATGTGTCCTACAAATCGCCTTTGACCAGAAAACAACAAAAATTGAATGGTAGTTCGTCGTTTTTTTTGGTCTGGTAGCGATTTGTAGAACATTTGAGTTGGTGTTGTCAGCTCTTGGCTTGAAAAATTCTATAAACAACATTTAGTTGCGATTTCTCATCCTCTAAATAGGCGCTATGTATTAGATAAACTTAGATTTTGCTCGGTTATTTGTAGGTTTTATTAGGAGTCGGCTCTTAATCATGAAAACGCGTATTCGATTTTGTATTAACAAGATTGACTTTGGATACAATTCTTTCTATTTTCAAGTATTTCTTGAACCGTGCATGAAATTCTTAAGAATTTCCTATTGCCGAGAGAACTTGTTGAAGCTGGCTTATTATCCCATTTAAAGTTGTGTTTGATCGTTCAACGTTTTTCCGAACACAACATAGTTCAACTGAACTTTTAAGTTCACTTCTTAATCAAGTATATATATTTTAAAATATTAGCTTAGGGTCTTGAAATATAACTTCCCTTAAATCAATGATTCATTATGAGTAGCCATAAGTCTTCGATTTTTATACTCTGTACCAAAGGTACATAGAGTATTATAAGTTTGTGCAAAAGTATGTAACAGCTAGAAGGAAGCATCTCGCACCCCATGTCCATATGAACGCACAGATCTCAGAGATGGTTAGATATAGAGGTTTCACATGTATGGGACATATGCTTCTTATGTCTGCAGGCAGATCAACTTTATTTTCAATTTTGGCCACGCCCCCTCCCGCTCCCGCAATTTAGGAAAAACGTCATATCTCCCACTGTTTTAAAGATATATGGTTCGTTTCTTCTAGACACATTTAGTAATGAGGATTACTTATCGATCCACAAGAGGAATGGTGAAGATCGGATAAACGGTTGTCGAGTTGTGATCAAAAGACTGTCCACTGCTTCATATAATTTCGTTAATACATAGTATATTTTAGTCGGGCTTTACCGACTTTCTTTCTTGTTTGATACAAGTCTCTTAGTTTTACCAGCATAGCCCAAGCCGCTTAACCCAAATATCTAAGATTCCACACAGACCTTCACCTTCAATTTTCCAAAATTTCATCACGAAATGGTCCTCCTATATTTGGGACCATTGGGATACCTAAATTATGGATTTCAAAATCGGATTGGATATGTTAATCTTGATTCGGGACTAAGCCTGCCTTAGAATAAATCAAGTTCTTTGTTTGTTTAATTAAACAAGTAAGACAGTCGGTCCAGCCCGACTTTGATATACATTGGAAGTGTATGTATATCAACGAAAGTGTATGCACAGTAGGCATTTTGATGATGCAGCTGCAGCCGAAAGAAGCGCTGCTACTGCGCTGCAATTTGCCTACATTCTTTTGCTCATAACTTGACTCGTTCGATCTCTATGAATCGTTTGGCAAATGGATAGATAATTCTGATGACTAAATATGTTCAAAAGGTACAATACTTGTATCTATAAAAGTGTGGGAGATATGACGCTATTTACAAATTGAGTGGGCGTGGCAAAAATGTAAAATATGTTCTTAAAGCCAATCTCTTTAAGAACTTAATTATATCCCTATTGTGGGAGAGCAGGAGTGCCATTTTATGCTTAACTTAAAACCGTTTTGTTGTCGAATCTATCCCAAAATGTTAAAGCTGTGTTAAAATGTAATTTTCCGATGTTTTCGTTTACGATTTGTTGTAAAAGTAAAAGCTTATTCTGAATTTATAAACGAAAGTTTCTTGGCTAATTTTTTTTAATTTTTCAATAATATTTTTGCATTTAAGAACGATTCATTTGTAAAGTAAGAACACCCATGTGCGAACTAGTATTTTTTCAAACTCTAGAAGAAATAGGCTTCAAAAGAAATCCATCTGCTCTTTGTTTGAATGCAAATAACCGATATATGTAGGAGTTTCACGTATTTTGATTAAGTACTTGAAGTAATTAAATAAAGAATTTTGATTAAGTAGTTGAAGTACTTAAAGTACTCAAGTACTTGGCTAGCTATAGCTGGGTGTTATGGGTCTGTCTACATAAAGAAAACTGCAAGAATAAAAAACAAATGCAAAAAAATATGTAAAACAAAGCTAAATAAACTTTTGCCACTGCTGTTTTCCATTCAATTAAGAGAACTTTTCTATTCGGCATACTTCAGTGACCACCCTAGTAGGTAGGTCCGGTGTTTGTTTGCTAATGAAACTGCTTTATGTTTGTAATCCATTTAAGAAGTATCTCTGCAGCTTTGGACTAACCTTGAAAGTTTTTCCTCTAAACATGACTTTTGCCTCCGCTCCCTTTCCCCATTCCCCCTCAGGAAATTAATGATCGATGAGATGAGAAGCGAAACGAACCAAATCGGTTTGGCTGTTGGTCAGTTATCAGCAATTTTGTCATTGCCCTCATATTCTGGCTGTTTCTACTGTTGCTGCTGCTGCGGCTGCTGTTGCTGCTGTTGTCTTCTGTGTGTATGTATCTTGCAGATGCATTTGCAAGGGAGACCCCAGAGCACAGACACAATTTTTGAAATTCAATTTTCTGTGACTGCTGTGCCATATTTTAGTGAAATAATAAACACGACTGTGTGTCGCTGTCGCTGTGTCTGTTTGCGACTGTGATGTATGTAGCTTTTCTTTTGGCACACATTCAACAGATCTGCATGTAGAACGCGTCGCGTAATCAGTTTTTTAGCTGCGTTGTGCAGAGCGAAATAAATAATGCGAGACTTTCAATTTCGATGTGTGGGCTTACCTTCTTCTTGGTGCTGCTGCCAGTATATCTCAGCTTTCGTAGTGGCTATCTAGTTTCACAGTTATCAAGTCACACACGCACACTGACACACACACACAGAGACAACACCTACGGCTTACTAGTGGCTGTTGTTGTTGCTTATTTATATATATTTTTTTCCCTGCTTCTTTTGGGGGTTTAAAAATGAACTGCCAATTCTTGGAAACCCAAGCCAAGCCGACGCTCCGAGCCTAAACTCTTGGCTGAATGTTAATAATCACAACGTTCTTGTGAGAGTTTACCAAATGGCGCCGACTTGTTGCTATGTTTGCCTTTGGCCTGACGTTCTGCGGGCTTTTGGTTTGAATATTAATTAAATTTTATTGCCAAATTTTCCACACTTCACTTCCGCTGCTGTGCAAAATTCTGTAAAAATTCTGTATGAATTTTAACGGAAAAATATTTCAAAATGCCACCGACGCGACGCGCGAGGCTCTTTGTATCGAACCGCAACCGGTATGCAGTTATATTTCGTTTTTCACGCTGGCCACTCGACGCTTGAGATTGCGTATACGCCTGCCGCCTGATCACAATGAACGCCGAACAACAACTGAAGCAGCTCCGAAAACTCACTCTGGTATCGCGCCAAATACAGGGTGCTTTCTGTTGTTGGACGCCAAAACCAGTTTCGGCTTTCTCTTTGATGGGCGCTCTCTCTTAGAATCGTTTCGTTTCGGCTTTGCTGGGCTCTCTCTGTGACAACGAAAAGCGAAAGCCGTTGACCAATCAGAATTGAGAAACTACACGTGCTTTCTGCTTGGTTTGTCTACGATGGGGTGGCTGCGGAGGGGGGGATGGGCGACGGCAGAGTGGGTTTCTCTGTTTTGGTTTTGGTTCAAACGTTGCTCTCTTTGCACTCTTGCAGTCATTTGTTTGGATAAATTTCATGCGGAGTTAAGTATTGTTACAGTTTCTTTGTTTAATTTAAAGTTGAAAACAGCTTGTATAATTTTAGTAAGGAAAGAAATTTCAAATATGTATGCAAAATTTGTTGAATATTACTTATTATTTTTACCTCTTTTTTCTGGGTCCTGTTTTTATAGTTCATTGCATTTGATTGCGTTTCGAGATGATTAAAGCGACAAGCAGGAAGTGAGCAGCGAGCCCGTGGATGCTTTTCCTGATTTACACCAAGTTTGCGTTCCTCCGTAATACCAAAGGTATAAACCCTTTATAACGGCCTATTTAAAGTTTCCTGATTGACTTTAACTGCCCCCAGCCTTGAATCATTGCCATGGGTTTCTAAAAGTAGGGCCTAAGTAAGAGTAGACAGCGAAATTTGCATATTTTTAGACAGAGTTTTATCCTAGTGAGCCAAAGTAAATGGGCACAACACTGTTATGATACTTTACAACACTTTACGTTAACAAAATTCAAAGAAAGAAAATTTAAGAATTCGACTCTAAGTACACGATACTCATTACTCGACCATTTATACTAAGTACTGGATAATCCATACTAAGTAAGAAATATACTCAGTATTCAATTCTCAGTATTCAAAACTTATTTCTCGATGCTCAGTTGTTCTCAATAAGTTCTCAACAATCAGTACTCGATACTAAGTATTGACTTTAATAACTCGACACCAAATATTCGATGCTCATTACTTGATAATTAATACAAAGTACTCGATAATCGATATTAAGTACTAGGTACTTACTCAGTTGTGGTTACTATCTACTCAATAATCAGTACTTGATACCAAGAACTCAATACTAAGTAATCGATTTCTACTCTTAGTACTCATTACTCGACCACCTTCAAACGCTACTCAGTTCTCGTTATTACTCTATACCAAATACCAAGTACGAAATTAAAGATATTTGGCATCGAAAACCAGATTTAATTAAACAACTTTTGTGATAATTATCTTGAAATTAAGGTTCGACAGGAGATTGTTGGTTTTGGAAGTGAAAAAAGATAATCAATATGCAAATCAAGGCTTAAAGTGACATTTGTATACTCTGTACCCAATTGGAATTCAAGCATACAATACAACCCAAGAGATTGATAGATGTTCGGTGGGCTCCTCTGAGACATAAAGCTATGCATTGTTCACAAAAAGATGCAGCAAAAAACGCCGAATTTATACATAAATCAATTTTGATTGCTTTTCAACTTGGTGAAGCGGAGGGAAGAGTTTCTAGACCAGCGTCGGCAACGCCTATGTATGAATGAAGGCAACATTTTTTAACAGTACAGGATGTCATATACTCCGAACTCAACTACAGCACATCCATACATCCATACTAAATTTTTCACTTGAGATCTTTCACACCGAGATCTAACTGTTAGAGCATAATATGGAGCGTACTGATATGATGGCGCATCTTCAATGGACAATGGACAACCCAATATTTTACTTCAAACACAGAATCTAATCAAAGTACCTTAAGAGTACTTGCAAACCATTTCCGGAAAGAGCTGGTTGAGTGAAAATCGTACAACTACACGATTTTATTTACCAATAAAGTGTAACAAAACTTTATAGTTTCAAAACCCAAATCATTCAAATTCTTGCCCTCTTCCTCCGCCAATTAATGCAAATCTCACCTAGAAATGTAATCAATCCCACCAACAGACCCAAACCCAAACACAGCCAAGCCCAAAACAAATCCGCCACCTTGAATTCATAAAATTTGAAATGCTCAAATGGATTCTTCAGGTTAATCAATCCCAAAGTAATCATCTTGCGCAGCGTTCGCTGTTTCCAGTGTTCCAATAGTCCAGTGGTATGCACACGATGTATTAGTTGATTTAAAGGACGTTCATATATCGAATTGGCCTGCATGGGCAAGGAGAATAATAAGAAATGGCCAAAGATCAGGCCAGGATGAGTGCAGGCAGCTGGCTGGGCAAACAACTCCTGACGCTTGGCCACAATAAGCCAACCGATGGAGGAAATGGAGTAGGCCTGCTTGTTGCTCAGATTGCCGCGTTTTTGCATAAATTCGCTGGTCTGCAGGAATTGAATTTTGGAACGTATGTCATCCACGGGACGTCCGCCGTCGAATGTGTCCAGATAGAATCGTTCGGTCTGATCAAAATAGATGTTAAGCTGGGAATCGCGAAGTTGCCGAAAGTCGGAGATGTCGCGTTCGGTGGGCCGCTTGGTAAGCAAAGTGTTTAGGTGAGCCCCGAATAGAGTGTTTAGAACCAGACCGAGCAGAAAGAGCTGGGCATGCGTCACCTTCGAGCTGAACATATGGTTGGCACTCAGCTTAAACGATTGGCCCAACATGCCGGATAACATGCGCTCATTGAAACAAAGGTAGGTCCAATCCAGTCTCCGGCGGAGCAGCAGACAACCAAAGCCAGTGTCGAGCAGGGAGAATATGATATAGCAGGCGATAAGCACTCCGATCAGCCGAGCACTGTAGATCATGATGTAAACCTCGGCGGTGGTCACCTCCTGGGGGCAGGGAACCATGACAAACCATTTGGCGATATCATAGGGATAAGAGAAGACACCCCGGTTGCTGGGTCTCTCATAGCCGCAGAGGCTAATGGGTAGGCCAAGGGTACCATTAAGTGTCATATTTCTTAGGACTATCATGGACATTTGCTCGCCAGGCAAAACAGGACGTTGCCACTCCAGCGACAGGTTATACAGATGGGCGAACTCCTGCAGCAATTGGGCCACATAGCCGGTCAAGCGAAGCTCCTGCGACTCTGTATCCTTATAGACCAGCGAGCGTGGTGCCAGCTGGTCGGGTAGCGTCTGTATGGACTTGGCCTGAAAATTATTAATGGCTATGAAGATGGGCTCCTTTTTGGGGTCTATATCCAGCCATTTCTCTTTAGCAAAAGGCTGCAGGCGATAGATTTTTCCCATTTCCAGCAAAACTGCCACATGCAGAAACTGCAACTCCTCTGCCCTGGCTGCTATCCGCTCAACTAGATTAAGGCGTTCCCTCACTCCATCCTCCACTAAGAACAGCAATCGCACTTGCCTCATGTTTTGCAGATTTCTGTCCAATGCCTGCCACAATTCCAGGTTCATGTCATAATTTTCACTTTGCCAGACTAGAGCCAACATTTCATTGTTAAATCTGCCACTCAAATAGAAATCCACTTGCTCATCCAAGCTTAAAACGGGCCAAGGAACGGCTGCCAACTCGAAGCCTTCGTGCCAGTGTCTGCAGCAGTTGCTGTGTTTGAACAGCAACAATGTGTCATAGGATTGCTCCTGATAGATACTTTCCAGTATGTGGTTTAGTTGGAGCAAATGTGGAACCACCAGCTGCCACATGTTGACGTTGATTAGTTGAAAGTTCATCAGCTCTCGACTAGCTGACCTGCCAGAGGGCTTATCATACGGATCTGGGTTAATTAGTGAACTTTATAAATGATTTGTTAGGGCTTGATGTGTCTGGCTAATGGTCATTTAGGAGTGCATCGCATTAGCGCAAAGACTTGCAACTTGAATGGCCACTTATTTCATTAGAACTAAATTATAATTGAGGTGGCAAATTAAAAATACGGAAAATTCAAGAACTTTTTAAAGCAATTGCTTAAGTTGGGTGCAACTGATCTTATCGATGGGATACGTATGATATAGATGTCAAATTTTGGTTAATTGAGAACTATCATTTTGTTAGCATCTTCAATTGTTAGTTAAGAGGAGGCTGTGTTGGCTCCATCTACCACACTTTTGGGAGTTCTCTTCTCTCAGATAAGGGTAAGGCTGTTGGTCTAAATTTCTAAATTGATGTCAAATGAAACCTCTGCGGTAAAGGTCACGTCATGAACAGAACGATACTTCTATCACTTTCATTATATGGATGAATTTTCCCAAGCAGCCATTCCATTCCATTTCCATTTTTCCATTCCATTTCCATTTACGCCAGCTTCAAGTAATTTTCTTGCCGACTCAAAGTATAAGTGCATAACGACCCCTTGAGGTCCCTGTGAAAAACTACGCTTAGCTTTTTTTATTTGAAGGATTCCGTGGACTGTGCATCTTCAGTAGCAAGATACTTCCCGGTTTGTTGGGGTAATGCAATAACTTATCAAGGCATAGAGGACAACTCCCACCTTAGAAACTGCTGGGATCTTTTAAATATAGCTGGCTGTAAGACAGATGAGTCTTTGCAGCGATGCCATTGATCTGTGGACTTAACCTCCTTACATTAGGAATAACTTGTAAACTATCACACAGAGAAACCGAAACAAGTAAAAACTAAATGAAAATATAGTTTTTCTAGTTTTTGACAGGGACTTTTCACACATTACGTTAATACCAGGGATGCAAACCGGTTCCGAACCGAACCGGTTTTGAACCGAACCGAACCGCTTATTCCAGCTGGTGAACCGAACCACAAACCGAACCGGCTTCCTTTAAGAATTGCTGAACCGAACCGAAAACCACAAATAAAAACGGTTTGGTTCGGTTCAGCTCTCTGACGAGTTCTAAGACGGGAGTCGCTTTCCTCTAGCCAATGATACTTAATATTTTGGGAACTTGAATCGTTTCCCCAAGACAATTTTTCTACATATCGTTCGACTCTCTACATTCTTAACTATGCCGGAACTTTTAAGGATGACCTAACGAAAATATAAGAACGAGTAATTCTGCAAGTCTTCTGTAATTGCCCTCCGATCTCTTAATATACGTACCATCAATGTACATTCTTCCTCTAGTGGACAATATTTGGAATTTTCTGTAATACATTCACCTTAATTCAATGCTAACCAGGAGAGTTTTTACACTTTTCTATTCAAATCTTTTCAGGCCGACATTCTCTGTTTTCAAAGATCATTCCTCTAGGATCTAATGGACGAATCCTTTGAATCTGGCACAATAAATTTGCGACATTCTTCTAAGGGTCTTAAAGATATTCAAATGGATTATAGGAATTCCATTTGAAAGTGTGCAAAAGTCACATAACAATAGAAATCATAATATACCTTTGTGAACCACTGAACCGAACCGGAACCGCGGTTCAGTCAGTTCCAAAAACCGTGTAATTAACCGAACCGGCGGTTCAGAAACTGTCTGAACCACTGAACCGAACCAGTAATTATATTAGATTGGTTTGCATCCCTGGTTAATACAAAGAGAAAGAAAGGGCACGGGAGCGGGGGTTATGTGTGTGAAGAACCACTTTCTTAATAATGGGTAAACTACGCAGAAAAAAAAGATCTAAAAAATATCCGTTTGGAAAGGATATGTCTTAAATATCTCTAAATCAAATGATCATCATTGTACCCTTGCAAAGGGTATTATAATTTTGCCCAGAAGTTTGCAACGCATAGAAATATTCATTTCCGACCCCATAAACCATATATATTCTTGATCAGGGTGACGAGCTGAGTCGATTGAGCTTTGTCCGTCTGTCTGTCTGTCTGTCTTTTTGCTGCACTTTACTAATATGTCGGAACCGACCGGATCGGATGACTATATCTCATAGCTCCCATAGGAACAATCGGTCGGAAATCTAGTTTTAGTATGAAAAACTTTTTTCTTTTCCACGGAAACGTCTTCAAACTTTGTAATCGTAGGTTCTATATGTTTTTTTATAATCCTACCAATTTTTATTAAAATCGGACAACTATATGGTATACCTGCCATACAAAAGATAGGTCTGAAATACAGTCTTAGTTAGAAAAACTTTTTTATTTACGATATCGGCTGACTATATCCTATAGCTCCAATACGAACGATCGGTCGGAAAATGGGAAAAAGAGTATTTTTTGAAAATATTTAAGCGAGCACTTGCAAGGGTATAAAAACTTCGGCACAGACGAAGTTAGCCTAGCTTTCTCGTTTTTCATATCCTTGGGATAATTTTTAGCTCCGGTGGATGATTAAAAGGATATTTAAGACAAATGAATACCGGATATCATCCAAAGGATATTTTTTAATATCCTTTTTTTTCTCTGTGTACGTATTTATGATAAGAATATAGTACACTCAAAAAAACAAACGATAGGACACATTCTATTTCGGTTGGAATAGAAATAATAGCGTTTTGTACTTAAAGTTTAATGTATGTTTGGTTTTTGGAAGTACTTATAATCTAGCATGTAAGAAGTCGGTCAAGCCCGACCAAAATATATGATTATCACACAAAGTGCTGCCCATCGCTGTTCCAGTCGGTGCTACCCAGCATAAATATTTGTTTTCCTTATGAATCGACTATCGTTCAACCGAACGCAAGGTGAAGTCAAGTATTTCGTATTTTGCATATGCATTTTGTACTAGAATCAAGTATTTGCGTATTTGGGTACTTACTGTACTAATGATGCCGATCTTTGAAGGCATCTGTGGCCATATCGCAGGCGAATGTCGGTAGATGATTCGTCTCCTCCATTCTGTGTCGCCTTAAAGGTTGGGTTAGTAGAAACTCATCGATCTGGGAGAGCAGACCCCAGTGTCGGTCTCTATGTGATTAGCCTATAAAGAATCGAAATTCCTAAGCTGCAATTAAACCGATTTTACATACAAAAATCAAACTTAAGCTTAAACTTAGCTTGAAGCATTTAAAAGGAAATCGTACTAAATGCCAATTAAATCAATCAAACATTTCTTAGTATATTTGCATAACAATTTAAATCTCCATAGAATCATTTTAAGCTTGTTGCCCAATGTACAAATGATAAATTTGTCTCAATTTTTCAGAATTGAATATAAATTATGGCAAAATATTACTGATACTTTCATGCCATTTGCAGCCAGTATGCCCCATTCCCCCTTTATGAATATTTAAAGTTGGATAATTTGTGTGTGGTAAAAATGTTAATTGCCAACTGATGAAATATGCAAGAATTGTTTGTAATACCATTTTCAAATTGCCTTCTTTTCGGTTAGCCAAGAGGGGAGAGAGCGTTGGCGCTTAAGCTGCCAGAACAAAGTTTTCAACAACTTTGCTCTACTTCCGGACTGCACACTCTCTCCCCTGCCACTTAGTCCACTTTTTAGAATTGTACACGGATGCTTGATGATTTCTACGTTTGCACTTCCATTTTGTATGCCATTTAGTGCTGCTCCTTTCAATTAAACAAGTTAAACGAAGGAGAAGGGCGGGCGGCGAAGTGGGAAATGGTATTGCGAGAGAGTTCTTGCCGTGGCGCATTAATTTACACGCGACTGCATATTTGATTTCATTTTATTCATATTCCTGCCAGACGACGACGCGTCGGTGCTGCGTGAAAAATGTATTTGCATAAAGCAGTTGGAGCTGCTTGGCGTTGACATGCACAGAAAATTGCAAAGAATTGTTGCCAGCATAATTTTATGCCCGAGAAGGGGTCCGAGGCGTCTGAGCTGATGCGGCTGGGTGAAACGTGGCGTATGCGTAATGTAACATTAATTGCATTTATTTGCTTTGTTGATTGATTTCCTTCTTGCCAGCTTATATTGTAATTCCCATACAATTTTTAAGCATTTTCGTTTATCAAAGTCAAAGCTAAATGGGAACAGCCGCCACGCCCACATAAATTAACGCCGATTTAACGAAGCGTTAAGACAAAAAGGCGGAGTCAAAAGGCGACAGCAGCAGCTGCTGGTGCTGCCTGCCTGTGACAATAAATTTATTGGTTTTATGGCTTATTAAATACGAGGGTTGCCTTTTGTGTTAATCAAATTGACGTCTTTGGGTATGAACAGGTGCATTAGAAAATGTTGCAAGTTTTGCTCTATTTTACTCAGGCATTAAGGATAACCAAAATTCAAAGATGGGCTATTCGTCAGGATAAAACAGGCTTTAATATTCCAAGAGTCCTTTCTCTCGCGAGATATAAGATAGTAACCCCTCATGCTGGCCACATTGGATTTGTAAATCGTTCTCATCTTCCCTCTGGAAGAAGTGCGTCTCCCTGCCACTCTTCTGGGCTTAAAGAAAGCGATTCTGTGGGCGGTGGGGAAAGGTTTTTCTTCTGAGGGATAAAAAACGTTCCATTCTGGGGACAAGAAAAAGTCTCTTCATAGGGATAAGTCTCTTAATGGTGGTAAGAAGCGTTTCTTTAAGCAGCTAAATAACATTATATTACACTTAGGGCTAAAAAGGGAATTTCATACTTGGATCAAGAAGGTTTAATGTCAAATGTTCATTAAGTATGAAAATTCTAGATCCAAGAGCGAAATTCTTTATCCAAGTATGCATTTGTAGACCATATAGCTTTCGAATCAATTACGGAACATTCTCAAATCAAGTAAAAAAATTCTAGAAATAAGTGCTAAACGTACTCAAATTTAAGTTGGTTTATTCTTGAATCAAGAGCATTGCCAAAAACAAAGAATGTTAGTTCTTGTATTAAGAACTCTTCACTCACAGTGATAAGAAGCGCCTTTTGAGGCAGCTTAACCAAATCATATTACACTCAGAGGACAAATGGAGAATTTCATAAGTGGATCAAGAATGTTTAATGACAGAAGTTCGATAAGATTGAAAATTCTTGATCCAAGAGCTAAATTCTAGATCCAAGTATGCATTTTTAGGCCCGTTTTGCTAGATCCAAGAGCTTTAATACTTGAATTAATTACGGCACATTCTCAAATCAAGTAAAAAAACTCTTAAATCAAGTGCTTAACGTACTCAAATTCAAGTTTGTTCATTCTTGAATCAAGAGCATTGTTAAAAAGCAAAGAATGTTGGTTCTTGTATCAAAAAATCTTAAAGTTTAAGAGTATGAGCGCTCACTTTTCAATCAAGAGCTCCTCAGATTCACAGATTCCACAGATTAGCAAGTTTACAGCGACTCAAAGAAAACAGGAGAGCATCAGTGTTTGCCTGTCAGCTGTCAGTCCAACAGCCGTCTCTACATGCCAGCAATGCCATAACTGCTTGAGAATTTCAAGTCACCATGAGTGCAAAAATCTCTACTACTACTCTACGCTACTCTCCGCTCGATAGATTCCCACACATGCCTCTCCTTTGTTGGGCATGGCTTGCTCTTGCTTGCGTCCTTGTCCTGGCACTGGACGATTTCCCAGGGCATGAGATGGTACATTTGGTATTGATGGTATTACAAGTCCTAGGTATGTCGTCTTTTAATGTTCATCTTAAAGCATCGCTTTTTCGTCAACAACCGCCAAACTGTCTTTTAAAACACACAGAGATAAGATGAGTGTTCTCATCGGAATATAATATTATAATGCAGGTTAGATACATAAGAGCCAACCCTCGTTTGCTCCAAGCGCAGTCAAAATGATTGTCAAATGAGTTTTGTCTTGAATTATGTATAAATTATGTACCTCAAGTAAAGCGAGCTTTTAGGCGAACAAGTCATAATTGATTTGACTTTGAAGCTCGCACACACACACACACTCTCACTCAAGTGCCACTTGGCACAAAAGTTGAGAGTTTACAAACTTTCCAATATAAGTGAAAAGGACACAGACAGACCATGATGGAACAGATTTTGAATGGACCCCTTAAGTGGGGCTCTTCAAGTAAATTTCTCTCACGCCCAAGCTTAAGAGGGTTAAGCTCTATTTTTAACATTTTTAATTAAAATTTCTATGCATCGTTTCAAATTGCAAATTGGCAGCCAATTTCTGCAGAGCTTATGCCCAGTTGGAATTGGCCATGACCACTAATGCCGCATTCATTTGTCATCGTTCCGAGCCGTTTGCCTGTTGCCATGGCAAACACATCCTTTTCGAGTTTTGCGCTTGTTTTGTCATCTCCTTTCGTGGTCTCCAGTTGCTGCCACCGCCTGCTTTTAGGCTGATTGCGGCAAGCGAAGCTTTTGCATACATATTTTCCCCTGAATACGGACTGAGTTATGCGCGGTTGTCCGCAGGTATGGGAGCGACTTGTCTGAAAGGACCCAACATATTTCCGTGACTTGCGGCATGTGGCGAATTTAGTTTTGCCCGGTTGAAATGTTAAATTATGTTGTTATGCTGTCAAACTGGATTTTGAGCTGGAGGTTACATCTAATTCATGTTTTTAACTTTGCTTACTGTTGCCTCCTATTAATCCAAGTCTCAGCCAAGAATACACTCAATCCCAATAGCCAACCCAAGCTCAAACACAGCCAAGCCACATACAAGTCCGCCACTTTAAACTCACGAAATGCCTCATGTTCCATCGGATCTGCCTGGCTAATCATTCCCAGCGTAATCATCTGGCGTAGACTTTGCTGCTTCCAGTAGTCCACCAGACCCGTGGTATGTACCCAGTGAATGAATTGATTCAAAGGACGCTCAAACATCGAATTGGCCCTCATGGGTACGGACAGGAGTAGGAAATTTCCAATTATTAAGCCAGGATAGTTACACACAGCTGGTTTAGCATACAACTCCTGTCGCTTGACATTAATGGGCCACTCCACGCTGGAAGCGGATATGGCATTGCTCACATTCTCTTTCCTCTTCTGATATTCCTTGGTCTCTCGGTACTTAATTTTGGACCGTATTGCATTCACCGGACGGGACACATCAAGCTTATCCAAATAGAATCGCTCGGCTTCATCAAAATAAATGTTGACATCCGAGTCCCGGAGATGTTCGAAATTGGACAGCTCTCGCTCGGTGGGTCGCTTGGTAAGTAAAGTGTTCAGGTGGGCCACAAACAGAGTGCTCAGCACCAAACCCAGCAGGCAGAGCAGAGATTGTGTAATTCTGGAGCTGAGGAGCATGTGGTGTGCTGTTAGCTTAAACGACTGTCCCATCATGCCAGAGAACATGCGCTCATTGAAGCAAAGGTAGGTCCAGTTCAGTCTCTTTTGGAGCAGCAGATAACTGAAACCAGTGTCGAGTAGGGAGAATAGGAAATAGCAAACGATAAGCACTCCATATAAACTCCCACTGAACACCATGGCATAGACCTTGGCGGTGGTTATCTCCCGAGCGCAGGGCACTATCACAAACCATTTGGCCACATCAACGGGATAAGAGTACACGCCCTGCTTATTGGGTATCTCATAGCCACAGAGGCTAATGGGCAGGGAAAGAGTGCCATTTAGTGTCATATTTCGCAGAAGTATGAAGGACATTTGCTTGCCAAGCCTAACCTGATGTTGCCACTGTAGCGAGATGTTGTAAAAGTTGGCGAATTCCTGCATCAAATTGGCCACATGGCCAGTCATTTGCAGCTGCCTCGTCTCTGGATGCTCAAACACCAGCGAGCTTGGTGGTAGCTGATCGGGTAGCGTCTGTATGGACTTTCCCAGAAAGTTGTAAGTCGAAGTGAAGATGGGTTCCCTGCTCAGGTCTAAGTCCAGCCATTTGTTTTTGGCAAAGGGCTGAAGTTGATAGATTTTTTCAGTTTTTATTATGACAGCCACCTGCAGGAATTGCAGCTCCTCTGCCTTGGAAGCTATGTGGTCAAATAGCTTGGGGCTTTCCATCACTTCACTATCCAGCAGCAACAGTAAGCGCACTTGTCTCATGTTCTCCAGACTTCTATCCAATGCCTGCCACAGTTCCAGGTTCATGTCATGGTCTTGACTTAACCAGGCTAGAGCCAACATTTCATGGTTAAAACTGTCACTCAAATAGAAATCCACTTGCTCGTCGAAGCTTAAGAGGGGCCAAGCATATGCTGCCAAATCGAGGTCCTCCTGCCAGGCTCTGCTGTGTTTGAATAGCAACAGTGTCTCAAAGGGTTGCTCCCGATAGATACTTTGCAGTGTATGGTTTAGTTGGAGTAAAAGTGGAACCACCAGCTGCCACATGTTGACGTTGAATGGCTGCAAGTTCACATATTCTGGGCAGGCTACAATGCTTATCACAAGGATCTGAGCTGCGTTGTCGGTATGAAAAATGATTAAGTTGAACGGTTGGCAGTGAGTGGCTAATGGATTAATAGTCCTTTTAGACATAGACATAAAGTTTTACAACTTAAATGGGCATTTAAAGCATTCATTTTTATACAAATGTTTTGACAGGCATCTCACATATCATAAAGTATATCTATTCTTGAACAGCATTAACAGCCGAGTCAATGTAGTCTGTCTGTAAGCCCGTTCCTTTCTTCGTTCTTGTGTAGGGACACCTAGATTTTAGAGACAAGAAGAGCTAGGGCAAACTTTAAATACAGATTCGACAAGGTTTGTTCCCTTCTTCTAAATATTTACCCAACAGCTCCACTTACATTTCTTTTAGGGCGAAGCTCTTTTATGATCGGAGACTGGACGACCAGAACGAGAAACAGTGATCAAAACGATGTTCAAATCTGTGAACAAAACAGTGATTAAAGCATGGACCAAACTTGGACCAACACAGTGACCAAATGTTCATCAAATCAGGGACAAAACACTGACCAAAACAGTGAACAAGCAGTCTCCAAAACGATGATGAAAACAGGAACCAAACAATAAAGAAAACAATGACCGATATTGTGATTAAGACAGTGACCAAAACGGTGACCAAACACTAAGTATAACAGTGATTAAAGCATGGATTAAGCAAAACAGTGACCAATGACCAAAAAAAGTCCAAAAACGTTGACCAAAACGGTGACCAAAAATGGACCAAACAATAAAGATATCAGTGACCAAAACAGTGAACAAGCAGTGACAAAAGCAGTGACCAAAACAGTGACCAAACAGTAACCGAAACCTTGATAAAAACACTAACCAAAGAAAATGCAAACAAGTACCAAAACAGTGATCAAAGCAGGAATTCCCAAAAGATGTTAGAGTCAGGAGTAGTCCCAAACAACTGCAACACTTTCAAATGCTTCGGAAGAATGCAACGACCAATCCAATACGTTTGGTCAAACCTTGATCAAAACAGGTACCGAACAGTGATCAATATAGTGACCAAACTGTGATCAATACAGTGACCAAAAACAGTGCCCAATACAGCGACTATATTGTGTCCGAATTTTAGAAGGGACCAATTCCGGTCGAATAGTATCAGTCACAATGAAAAACGAGCAAGGGAGTTAGTTAGTATATTATCCTGAAATCAGTGTCTAAAAGTATCGAAGGGCATGGTCATGTAAAGGCAGTTATGATTTCAGTAACACTCTTTACCAGTCAGGGCTTATTCTAGAGTTGGACGCGTGTTGTCTGTTTCTTCGTGTCAAAGACACGCACGACTCAACACGAAGTGCTCGTGCATGCAAGTGCGTGTCAGTTTTTAGCGACAAGACACGACACCAGCCGGCACTTAGCTCTAAGAATTCTCAGATAGTATTAAATTAAATTAAAATTAAATTCTTTCAGATTATACGAAATCAGTATATCAATTTTTATTGAATTTCAAAATCGCATTTCATCCATTTTTGTTCCTTTCCATCCAGTTGATGCATTTCTCACATATAAACACAATCAGTCCCAATAACAAACCCAAGCCCAGACAGAGCCAAGCCGCGAATAGATCGACCACCTTAAACTCACGAAATGCCTCATGTGCAAATGGATCTTCCTGGCTAATCATATTCAGGGCAAGCATCTCTCGTAGTGTTTGCTGCTTCCAGTAGTCCAACAGACCCGTGGTGTGAACACGATGAATGAATTGATTCAACGGGTGCTCAATTATCGAATTAGCTTTCATAGGTAGTGACATAAGAAGGAAATTTCTAATGATTAAACCAGAATAGGTACAGACAGCTGGCTTAGCGAAAAACTCCTGGCGCTTCATCAAGACAGGCCACTCTAGGCTGGAAGTGGTACAGACATTGCTGAGATTGAATTTTTTATGCTGATATTCCTTGGTCGGTAGGTAAGTAATTTGGGAACGTATCGCATTAATCGCCTCAAACCGTTCCAGATAGAAACGTACGTTTTCATCAATATAAATGTTCACATCCGAATCTCGAAGAAGTTTTAAATTGGATAGCTCTCGCTCATTGGGTCGCCGGGTAAGTAAAGTGTTCAGGTGGGCCACATACAGGGTGCTCATTACAAGTCCAAGTAGACAGAGCAGGGCTTGTGTAATTCTTGAGCTGAGCATGTGCTGGGCTTTCAACTTAAACGAATGACCCAATAGACCGGATAACATGCGTTCATTGAAACACAGATAAGTCCAGTCCAGTCTCTTTTGGAGCAGCAGACAACTGAAAACAGTGTCGAGCAGGGAGAAAATGGCATAGCAGGCAAAGAGTACTCCAAGTAGATTCGCACTGCACACCATGGCATAGACCTTGGCGGTGGTTACTTCATGGGCACAGGGCACCATAAAAAACCATTTGGATACATCAACCGGATACGAGAAAACGCCTAGCTTATTGGGTGTCTCATAGTGACACAGGCTAATAGGTAGGGAAAGAGTTCCACTTAGTGTCATATTTCGGAGGCGCACGAAGGATATTTGCTTGCCAAGCTCAACCTGATGTTGCCACTGCAGCGAAAAGTTGTAATAGTCAGAGAATTCCTGTATCAATTTGGCCATATAGCCCGACAGACGAAGCTCCTGTGTCCCTCTATTCCTATAGACCAAAGAACGTGGAGCCACCTGATCAGGCAGCGCCTGTATGGACTTGCCCTGATAATTGTATATGGCTCTGAAGCTGGTATCTCGTTTCAGGTCTAAGTCAAGCCATTTGTTTTTAGCAAAGGGTTGCAGACTATACGTTTTTCCAATCTTCATTTTAACAGCCACCTGCATGAATTGCAACTCGTCTGCCCTGGTTGCTATGAGCTCAAGTAGACTTAGGCTTTTGTTTAGTTCACTCTCCAACAGGAACAATAAGCGCACTTGTCTCATGTTCTGCAGATTTCTATCCAATGACTGCCACAGCTCCAGGTTCATGCGATAGTCTTGACTTAACCAGGCTAGAGCCAACATTTCATTGTTAAAACTGCCACTCAAATAGAAATCCACTTGCTCATCGAAGCTCAAAACGGGCCAAGGATATGCTGCCAAATCGAGGTCCTCCTGCCAGGCTCTGCTGCTCCTGCTGTGTTTGAATAGCAACAGTGTCTCAAAGGGTTGCTCCTGATAGATACTTTCCAGTGTGTGGTTTAGTTGGAACAAAAGTGGAACCACCAGCTGCCACATGTTGACGTTGAATGGTTACAAGTTCACATATTCTGGGCAGGCTAAAATGCTTATCACAAGGATCAGAGCTGCGTTGGGGGTATGAAAAGTGATTCGGTTGAACTATTGGCAGTGAGTGGCTAATGGATTAATAGCCATTTCCAACGTTTACTTAACGATTTATAAGTTAAAGTTTTAGAACCACATTTGAAGGATGATATTATTGTAACAATTGGGGGGGGGGGGCTATGCAAAGCATTGATATGATAAGACTCTAAAGGTCCTGCCAGTCCACTCATAAGTACTATGAGAGTTTTCACTTTCTGCAGAAAAAATACAAAAAAATTTAAATTATATTTAAAAGTAAATTCTAACCTTCTGCTAGGCCCTCGGCATATTTCAAAGGACAATAATTTGTTGTAAAAATATACATATCTAGCATTTCATTTGTATATTCAGGTCTGTTAAGGGCTCTAACGATGTCAAATGATGCTTACTAACAATTAGAATCTCTATTATCTCACAATATAGAGAGCATGAACCTTTGATTCGGACAAATGGAAAGTCTCAGGTTCGGATCTCGGGCCTGTTATATTACTTATCAAACCCAAGGTGTTAATTCGAAGCTTGAATCATGGAATCTAATATTGAGAAGACACTATTTGGTAATGTTGATATTAAGTAGGCTTCTCTTATGTTAATTAACAGAGGATTAACATTAATGTAAACCTTTTAAAAAAATAAACAGAAATAATAATGACACATAGATCATCTAGAGTATAAAGTCAGTGACACATAAGTAGTAGGGAGCGGCTGTACAGAGGGAAAGAACCGAGAAAAGTGGACTGAATATCAGCACACTCGTTGTCAAAAACTAATCAAGAAGGGGATATCTCACTTCAAGAACAATTTCTTACATATTTTGAGAAAGCAAATTCTTAATATGAGGTCCAGGTTCAATTTCAGGTCCAATTCCATCTCTCGTCCAACTCCTCACCTGAATTGGTTAATTTTGAAAGAAAGCTAGTTGAGAAGAGCTGAATTGTGCTCATTTCAAGAATATTCAAAGCATTTGTTCTTCAAAATTTGAGAGAACATGCGCTGAGTACATTTTTCAAAATACACTTACGTTTGACTTAAGCACCACTTAAATTTAAATGGGCAAAAGTGCATAAATATAATTATTCCAGTTCAGAATGTTCTTTGACATGTTTTAACTGTCCATTTAAGTTGTTAAACTTTATGTTAGCAACGGAAATGGCTATTAATCCATTAGCCACTCACTGCCAACAGTTTAACTGAATCATTTTTCAAAGTCCACTTCGCAGCTCAGATCCTTGTGATAAGCCATTCAGCCTGCCCAGAACTTTGTAAGACTGTGTAACCATTCAATGTCAAAATGTGGCAGCTGGTGGTTCCACTTTTGCTTCAACTCAACCATACACTGGAAAGTATCTATCGGGAGCAACCTTATGACACACTATTGCTGTTCAAACACAGCAGAGCCTGGCAGGAGGAGCTCGATTTGGCTGCATATCCTTGGCCCGTCTTAAGCTTCGATGAGCAAGTGGATTTCTATTTGAGTGACAGTTTTAACCATGAAATGTTGGCTCTAGTCTGGTTAGGTCAAAACTATGACATGAACCTGAAACTGTGGCAGGCATTGGATAGAAATCTGCACGGCATGAGACAAGTGCGCTTACTGTTCCTGTTGGATGGTGAAGTGAAGCTACTTAACCACATTGCATCCAGGGCAGAGGAGCTACAATTCATGCGGGTGGCTGTTATTAGAAAGACTGGACAAATTTATAGGCTGCAACCCTTTGCTAAAAACAAATGGCTGGACTTAGACCTGCAACCAGATCCCATTTTCAGTAGCATTCAAAACTACCGGGGCAAGTCTATACTGACGCTGCCCGATCAGCTGGCACTGCGTTCGCTGGTCTATAAGGATGCAAAGACGCAGGAACTTCGGGTAACAGGCTATATGGCCAAGTTGATGCACGAGTTCACCGATATGTACAACTTCTCGTTACAGTGGCAGCACCAGGTTGAGCCCGGGCATCATATCTCCTTCTTACTCCTCCGAAATATGACACTTAATGGAACTCTTTCTCTACCCATTAGCCTCTGTCCTTATGAGACAGCCAATAAGCTGGGCGTGTTCTCTTATCCCGTAGATGTGGCACAATGGTTCTTTATAGTGCCCTGTGCCCGGGAAGTAACCACCGCCAAGGTCTATGCCATGGTGTGCAGTGCGAATCTATTTGGAGTGCTGTTTGCCTGCTATGCCATATTCTCCCTACTCGACACTGTTTTCAGTTGTCTGCTGCTCCAAAGGAGACTGAATTGGACCTACCTTTGTTTCAATGAGCGCATGTTATCCGGAATGTTGGGCCATTCCTTTAAGCTGAATGCCCACCACATGCTCAGCTCTAGAATTGCACATGCTTTGCTCTTTATACTTGGCCTTGTGATGAACACCCTGTATGTGGCCCACCTGAAGACTTTACTTACCAGGCGACCCAACGAGCCGGCGATCTCCAATTTTGAACTTCTTCGCGATTCGGATGTGAGCATTTATTTTGATGAAGCCATACGATCATATCTGGATTCGTATGAGTCGGTGAATGCCATACGTTCCAAAATTACTTACCTACCGACCAAAGAATATCAGCAGGAGAAACTCAATCTCAGCAGCGCCTGCTCTATTTCCAGCGTCGAGTGGCCCATGGTGATGAAGCGGCAGGAGTTGTTCGCTAAGCCAGCTGTCTGTACTTATGCTGGTTTAATCATTGGAAATATGCTTCTCTTAGCCGTACCCATGCAGGCCAATTCGATACTTGAGCGTCCTTTGAATCAATTCATTCATCGTGTTCACACCGCCGGTCTGTTGGAATACTGGAAGCAGCAAACTCTACGCGAGATGATTACGCTGGGAATGATTAGCCAGGCAGATCCAGTTGGACAGGAGGCATTTCGTGGGTTTAATGTGGCTGATTTGTATGTGGCTTGGCTGTGTTTGAGCTCGGGTTGGGTATTGGGATTGATTGTGTTTGTGGGTGAGAATTACATTAACTGGATGCAACGCAAGAAAAATGGATAAAATACGATAATGATGTGAACTAAATATAATAATGATCGTTCTATAAATACTCAGAGAGAAGCGAAGTATACATTGTGTTCTTTTACTTCCGAAAAGGGAAAATCGCTACCCTAGCTCCACCTAGAACATACTCCGTTTTCAGGAACGATTAAATTAGTGGTTTATATTACAGTTAAATACTCTCCACCCACTGGCCGACCTTTGGAGAACGATCTCGTTAAATCAATGATAAAATAGTGGAAAATATTTAACTAAAGCGATCATGGAGTAGAAAGATGTCTTCACAGACAATTCACTAAAAGCCACATCGACAAAGCGCTCATATATACGAATATGTGATAACTGTTGCTCGGTTCGTAAGCCTCTCCATCTATTACTGCTATAAAACTAACACTGCTGTTTAACTTCTTAGCACAGAATACGAATGTTTAGAACTCAGACCAGCTAAGTAGTAATTGATCCAATTCACATCTAAAATCAGTGAAACTCATCCATTATTTCAGTATTCTTAAATCATTGCCTAAAACCATCGAAGGTCATCATTAATCCTAAACGATGTCAGAAGCCGGTCAATCTCGGGTTTTCTCAATTAAAGTACGAGCAAGATGGACTAATGCGACTGATGAGTGCGTGGTCAAAATTGAAAATAAACTTGATCTGCCTGCAGACACAGGGTGCGCCATATAAAGTGTCGGTATGGCAACACTGAATAAATATAAAAACATACAACCGATTGCTATATGTTGATCTTGTTCCTTTAATTTGGTCCTGTACAATTTATTTCGACTACTTTTTGAACACAACATCAATCAAGTGGCCGCCTTTATTGGCCACAACAAAATGTGCCCTTTTTGCGGCATTTTGGTTTTGGCGCAAACGCCGGCCCAAACAGTCACTTTTTGGTCGTGTAAAGGTATTTCATGGATGCGGTGTGGATTTTCCGTGCCCCATATGCGACAATTTTGCTTATTAACACCACCAGAAAGCGTGAAATGGGCCTCATCGGTCATCAAAATTTGTTTCCAAAAATTTGGTTCAGTGTCGGCTTCGGCGTAGTGAACAGCGTCACTATTTCGGCACGTTGTTTTGGTGTGAAGCGTTCCATGGTCAAAATTGTACTAGATTGATGTTTCCAAAACATGTCTAACAAAAGCAATCGGTTGGTAAATGTCAAAGTTATTCAGTGTTGCCATACCGACACTTTATATGGCGCACTCTGTATAAGAAGATTTTGTTCCACACACGTCAAGCCTATATCACTTACCATCTCTGAGATCTGTGCGTTCCAACGGACGGACAGACGGACACAGCCGAAGTTGTACACCCTTGAAGCACGTTTCTCCAACTAATTTGAAGGACTTTTCAGCTGAATACAAACTAGTTTTGTCACTAAGACTACTTTTCTGTGTCTAGTTTTCTATGACAGCTATACTATGTAGATGTAAGATTTGGACCAAACTTGGCAGCATCATGGAGAAGCTTGGAACACTAGTAAATACGGAGTTTAGAGACGTTTGCATTGAAAACTAAAAAGTTTTTCTCACTAGAATTGGTTTTTCGACCGATCGTTCCTATGGCAGCTGTATGTTAAAGTCATCCGATCCGGCCGGTTCCGACAAATGAGCAGCGTAATTGTACCAGAAGACTTCGTGCAAAGTTTAGTGGCGATTTCTTTAAAACTGACGTAGGAGATGTCATAGAAACAGACGGACAAGGCTAAACCAACTCAGCTCGTCATGCTGATCAAGAATATATATTCTTTATGTGGTCGGAAATGCTTTCTTCTATGCGTTACAAACATCTGGACAATTTCAATATACCCTCTGCAAGGGAATACAATTCATATATATTATTTTATATTTAGGAATATTTAATCTATGGATTTCAATTATTTCTGCCTACTTCTTTTGAGTATTTCCATGTATCTGGGGCAGCAGCACCAAAAAAAAGAAATCCTTTTTAGCTCCAGCTGGCAAACAGTAATTTTTCAAGTATAAGATCTTTAATAAATGTATTTCTTCCACACATCATAATCGTATTTTACCCATTTTTCTTGCGTTGCATCCGGCTTATATAATTTTCACCCAAAAACACAAACAATCCCAATATCGAACCCAAGCTTAAACATAGCCAAGCCCCGAATAGATCCGCCACCTTAAACTCATGAAAAGCCTCATGCGCAAATGGATCTGCCTGGCTAATCATTCCCAGGGCAAGCATTTCGCGTATAGTTTGCTGTTTCCAGTAGTCCAAGAGACCCGCGGTGTGAACACGATGAATGAACTGATTCAGAGGACGCTCAAATATCGAATTGGCCCTCATGGGTACGGACAAAAGGTTTAAGCTTCCAATGATTAGGCCGGAATAGGTACAGACAGCTGGCTTAGCGAAGAACTCCTGGCGCTTCATCAGCAATGCCCACTCGACGCTGGACATGGAGCAGGCATGGCTGAGACTGAATTTTTTTTGCTGGTATTCCTTGGTCGGTAGATAAGTAATTTTAGAACGTATTGCATTCACCGGACTCGAGTCGTCAAACTTATCCAGAAAGTAGCGAACGTTTTCATCAAAATAGATTTTCACCTCCGAATCGCGAAGCAGTTCAAAGTTGGAGATCGCCGGCTCGTTGGGTCGCCTGGTAAGTAAAGTCTTCAGATGGGCCACATACAGAGTGCTCAGCACAAGGCCAAGTAGACAGAGCAGGGCTTGTGTTATCCTTGGACTGAGCAAGTGGTGGGCATTCAGCTTAAAGGAATGGCCCAACATTCCGGATAACATACGCTCATTGAAACAAAGGTAGGTCCAGTCCAGTCTCCTTTGAAGCAGCAGACAACTGAAAACAGTGTCGAGTAGGGAGAATATGGCATAGCAAAGGAAAAGTACTCCAAAGAGATTCGCACTGCACACCATGGCATAGACCTTGGCGGTGGTTACCTCCCGGGCACAGGGCACCATATAAAACCATTGGCTCAAATCGACTGGATAAGAGAACACGCCCAGCTTACTGGGTGTTTCATAGGGACAGAGGCTAATGGGTAGAGAAAGAGTTCCATTAAGTGTCATATTTCGGAGGATTATGACAGAGATAGAGTTCCCAGGCTCAACCTGATGCTGCCACTGTAGCGACAAGTTGTACAAATCGGAGAACTCCTGCATCAATTTGACCATGTAGCCTGTCACACGAAGCTCCTGCGTCTCTGTATCTTTATAGACCAGCGAACGCAGTGTCAGCTGATCGGGCAGCGTCTTAAAAGATTTGCCCTGATAGTTATGAATGCGGCTGAAAACAGGATCTCGCTTTAGGTCTAAGTCCAGCCATTTTTGTATAGCAAAGGGCTGTAGCCGATAGATCTGTCCAGTCTTTATTATAACAGCCACGCGAAGAAAACGCAACTGCTCAGCGGTTTCAGCCATCTGATTAAGAAGATTAACGCGTTCCTGTTCCTTCACTTCACTCTCCAAAACGAACAGCACACGCACTTGTCTCATGTTCTGCAAATTTCTATCCAATGACTGCCACAGTTCCAGGTTCATGTCATAGTTTTGACCTAACCAGACTAGAGCCAACATTTCATTGTTAAAACTGCTCCTCAAATAGAAATCCACTTGCTCGTCGAAGCTTAAGACGGGCCAAGGAACTGCTGCCAAATCGAGGTCCTCCTGCCAGGCTCTGCTGCTGTTGCTGTGTTTGAGCAGCAAGAGTGTGTCATAAGGTTGCTCCCGATAGATACTTTCCAGCGGGTTGTTGAGTTGAAGCAAAAGTGGAACCACCAGCTGCCACATATCGATGTTGAATGGCTGTCAGTTCACAAGTTCTGGGCAGGCTAAAATGCTTATCACAATCATCTGAGCTGCGTAGTGGGTTTGAAAAATGATTCAGTTGAACTGCTGGGCAGTAAGTGGCTAATGGATTAATAGTCATTTTCATCATTAACATACATTTTTCCAACTTAAATGGGCAGTCAAAGCATGTTTAATAACATTATATGCTGCGCTAAATGTTCTATTAGGATTATTACAATCATTTAAGTATGGCACCTTTTAGATACTCCCAAAAAAAGTCATCAAAATGACACAATTGAGTCATCAATTTGATACTTTTGAGTATTTTCGACTCTAAGTTTAAAAAAACAATTTGTGAAATTCGGCCCCAAAATATAGGAAAATTTATATAGAAAATCGTCCTAAAATTTCGAAAAATCTAAAAAAGACATTCTTAAGTTCAAATTCCTTATACTCAGACTTAATAAGAGGATTTACATTATCGTCTTTGACTGCGTTTTTTAAAGTCTTTCAGAAAAATTCTTGAAATAGTCGATTGCTCCAAGAAGTATCCCCGAGTTCAAGTCCCAGATAAGGTAAAGTTAAAGTCGGCCCTGTCCGACTTCGAGAGACCCGTTAATAAGGGCAATTAGTGTATAATAACAACATGCGGCTCAGATAAGTATGCAACGTTTTTTTAACTCTGCCATTTATTATCCGATCTTTATGAAAACTTGTGAGATTGTAGATACTGGGCATATACACTACACTGTTATAAAAACTTCATCCGAGCCAAAGTGAACTTTCCTCTGTTTTTTTTAAGGCGAATTTCTCAACTTTAGGGCGATTTCGTCAAATTTTTAAACACCGTGGCGCGAAATTTTTGCATGTTAAGTTTATTTAGTTCACATTAAAATCCAATTCTAACCATTTTTCTTGCGTTGCATCCAGTTAATATAATTCTCACACAAAAACACAACCACTCCCAATAACCAACCCAAGCTCAGACATAACCAAGCCACATACAAATCCGCCAACTTAAACTCACGAAATGCCTCATGTGCAAATGGATCTACCTGGCTTATCATTCCCAGGGCAAGCAATTTGCGTGTAGTTTCCTCCTTCCAGTAGTCCAACAGACCCGCGGAGTGAACTCGATGAATGAACTGATTCAAAGGACGCTCATATAAGGAATTAGTCTTCATGGGTACGGACAACAGGATGAAGTTTTCAATGATTAAACCAGTATAGGTACAAACAGCTGGCTTTGTGAAGAACTCCTGTCGCTTCAGCACCATGGGCCACTCAACGCTGGACATGGAACAGGCGTTGTTGAGACTGAACTTTTTTTGATGATATTCCTTAGTCGGTAGATAAGTAATTTTGGAACGTATGGCATTCACCGACTCAAACGTATCCAGATATAAACGTATGGTTTCATCAAAATAAATATTCACATTCGAATCTCGAAGAAGTTCAAAATTGGACAGCTCTCGCTCTGTGGGTCGCCTGGTAAGTAAAGTTTTCAGATGGGCCACATACAGAGTGCTCATTACAAGACCAAGTAGACAGAGCAGGGCTTGTGTAATTCTTGAGCTGAGCATGTGGTGGGCTTTCAACTTAAACGTATGACCTAATAGACCGGATAACATGCGCTCATTGAAACACAGGTAGGTCCAGTCCAGTCTCCTTTGAAGCAGCAGACAACTGAAAACAGTGTCGAGTAGGGAGAATATGGCATAGCAGGCAAACAGCACTCCAAGTAGATTCGCACTGCACACCATGACATAGACCTTGGCGGTGGTTACCTCCCGGGCACAGGGCACTACAAAAAACCATTGGGCCAAATCGACTGGATAAGAGAACACTCCCAACTTATTGGTTATATCAAAGGGACAGAGGCTTATGGGTAGGGAAAGAGTTCCATTAAATGTCATATTTCGGAGGCGTAAGACGGGGATATGGTTCCCGGGCTCAACCTGATGCAGCCACTGTAGCGAGAAGTTGTACAAATAGGTGAACTCCTGCATCAATTTGGCTACATAGCCTGTCAGACGAAGCTCCTGTGTCTCTGTATCTTTATAGACCAGCGAACGTAGTGTCAGCTGATCGGGCAGCGTCTGTATGGTCTTGCCCTGATAGTTATGAATGCCACTGAAAACAGGATCTCGCTTTAGGTCTAAGTCCTGCCATTCGTTTATGGCAAAGGCTTGCAGACGATAAATCTTTTCAGTCCTTATTATAACAGCCACCTGCATGAATTGCAACTCCTGTGCCTTGGAAGATATGTGTTCTAGCAGTTCAATGCGTTCCTTCACTTCACTCTCCAACAGGAACAATAAGCGCACTTGTCTCATGTTCTGCAAATTTCTATCCAATGACTGCCACAGTTCCAGGTTCATGTCATAGTTTTGACCCAACCGGACAAGAGCCAACATTTCTTGGTTAAAACTGTCACTCAAATAGAAATCCACTTGCTCATCGAAACTCAAAATGGGCCAAGGATATGCTGCCAAATCAAGGTCCTCCTGCCTGTCTCTGCTGCTCCTGCTGTGTTTGAACAGCAATAGTGTCTCAAAGGGTTGCTCCCGATAGATACTTTCCAGTGTGTTGTTGAGTTGAAGCAAAAGTGGAACCACCAGCTGCCACATTTCGACGTTGAATGGTTACAAGTTCACATGTTCTGGGCAGGCTAAAATGCTTATCTCAACGATCTGAGCTGCGTTGGGGGTTTGAAAAATGATTCAGTTGAATGGTTGGCAGTGAGTGGCTAATGGATTTTTAGTCATTTCCTACATTAACATAAAGTTTTCCAACTTAAATGGACAGTTGAAACATGTTTAGGAACTTTTTTATGCTGGATAAAATGTATTGTTAAGATAATTACAATCATCGTTGATTGGGTTTACTTGTTTTAGATAGAAAACGAGTTCAGGGACTAGAGGGTTTCTTTTCATTTGCCATGGCAGATTGCAGATTTGCTGGTTTAGCTGAAATAAGCTTTATGATAATCTAATCTCAGATGGAAGATTGGCTCATTTCAAGTCACTACCATTAATATTATAGGTGCATTATCGTTAATGATGTTTAGTTTTACATAATACAGAAAATAACATGGATTACTCTGGAGTCTAGCTATAACGATCCCTAAACATGGCAGCAGCCAGCTATGGTGAAACTCACAACAATGGTGGTTAGAGTTTGCATTAGCTGGAGACACTAGTTTTTACTTAAGTAATGACATTATGGCGTTTCTTACATCTAAGAGAGAGTAATCCATAGAAAATACGTGATATTACTTATTATAAGTAAGACACAGGCCACCGTGGGGTCTCGATGAGCAAGTTCTTTAGAAGAGGCAAGTTCTTTTCTCATACCTAGCAATTAAACACCGAGACAGAAGATTTCTATATGTTGGATTTATTAATTTCACAGCAAAATCAAATGTTACCCATTCTTCCGTTCCGTTGCATCCAACAAATGCAATTCTCAACCAAAAACACAATCAATCCCAACAACAAACCCAAGCTTAAACATAGCCAAGCCGCGAATAGGTCCGCCACCTTAAACTCATGAAAAGCCTCATGCGGAAATGGATCTGCCTGGCTAATCATTCCCAGGGCAAGCATCTCGCGTAGAGTTTGCTGTTTCCAGTAATCCAAGAGCCCGGCTGTGTGAACACGATGAATGAACTGATTCAAAGGATGCTCAAACATCGAATTGGCCCTCATGGGTACGGACAAGAGAAGCATATTTCCAATGATTAAACCAGCATAAGTACAGACAGCTGGCTTAGCAAAGAACTCCTGCCGCTTCATCACAAGGGGCCACTCTACGCTGGAAATGGAAAAGGCTATGTTGGGATTGCATTTTCTATCCTGATATTCGTTGGTCGGTATATAATTAATTTTGGAACGTATTGCATTCACCGGACTCGATGCGTCATGCTTATCCAGATAGAAACGAACGGCGTTATCAAAATAAATGTTCACGTCCGAATCCCGGAGAAGCTCAAAATTGGACAGCTCTCGATCGTTGGGTCGCCTGGTAAGTAAAGTCTTCAGGTGGGCCACATACAGAGTGCTCATCACAAGTCCAAGTAGAAAGAGCAAAGCATGTGTAATTCTAGAGCTGAGCATGTGGTGGGCATTCAGCTTAAAGGAATGGCCCAACATTCCGGATAACATGCGCTCATTGAAACAAAGGTAGGTCCAATTCAGTCTCCTTTGGAGCAGCAGACAACTGAAAACAGTGTCGAGTAGGGAGAATATGGCATAGCAGGCAAACAGCACTCCAAATAGATTCGCACTGCAAACCATGGCATAGACCTTGGCGGTGGTTACCTCCCGGGCACAGGGCACTACAAAAAACCATTGTGCCACATCAACGGGATAAGAGAACACGCCCAGCTTATTGGTTGTCTCATAGGGACAGAGGCTAATGGGCAGGGAAAGAGTGCCATTTAGTGTCATATTTCGAAGACGTACAAAGGAGATGTGATTCCCGGGCTCAACCTGATGCTGCCACTGTAACGAGATGTTGTGCAAGTACGAAAATTCCTGCATCAATTTGGCCACATAGCCTGTCAGACGAAGCTCTTGCGTCTCTGCATCCTTATACACCAGCGAACGAAGTGCCAGCTGATCGGGCATCGTACGTATAGACTTGCCGTGATAGTTGCGAATGCCTCGGAAAATGGAATCAAGGTTTAGGTCCAAGTTCAGCCATTTGTTTTCAGCAAAAGGCTGCAGGCGATAGATTTTTTCAGCCCCTATTATAACAGCCACCTGCAGAAAACGCAACTGCTCTGCTGTTTCAGCCATATGGTTAAGAAGTTTCTCCACTTCACTCTCCACTACGAAAAGCAAACGCACTTGCCTCATATTCTGCAAATTTCTATCCAATGACTGCCAAAGTTCCAGGTTCATGTCAAAATTTGGAGTAAACCAGACTAGAGCCAACATTTCATTGTTAAAACTGCCACTCAAATAGAAGTCCACTTGCTCATCGAAGCATAAAACGGGACAAGGAACTGCTGCCAAATCGAGGCCTTCCTGCCAGGCACTGCTAATCCTGCTGTGTTTGAACAGCAATAGTGTCTCAAAAGGTTGCTCCTGATAGATACTTTCCAGTGTGTTGTTGAGTTGAAGCAGAAGTGGAACCACCAGCTGCCACATTTCGACGTTGAATGGCTGGCAGTTCACAAGTTCTGGGCAGGCTAAGTGACCACATTGCTTATCTCTAATACATATCAAAGCCAAGTAGTTTATATGAAAAATGATTTAGTTGAAACGTTTCCAGTGAGTGGCCATTAATATAAAGTTTTATAACTTTAATGGGTTAATATTGAAGGCTCATTTGTGGGAGGAGGGAACAACAAATGGCACTGACACTTTCGTTGGTACAGCCTCTTTGTTATATTCAACCGATTTTGATCAAAGTCACCGAACCCAATAACCGCAACAGCATTAATTTCCAATATTTTTAATTGAACCATTAATAGCTCACTTATCGTTTTGATAATTGCCCATTTTGTTTGCCATTATGCCATCAAATATTTAAGAACTGTCAACATTTTGTTCAGTGTGTGTGATGATGTTGATTCAAAGTATCGCCACAGTCGGCTGCCTGTTTCTAACTGGCTTGGCTTTAGCATCCATGACACGGTTCACAAATCTGGAATGTGAAACTCTCGATCCACCGTTTGCCACCTTTAAAGAGTGTAAACTAAAAATTCTCGGTCGCGGTGTAGTGGGAATGAATCTGTATGTAAGACTCTTTCATCTGCCCGTCAATAATGTATCCGTGAGTATTTCGATGAGTAAGTGTCTTGTCCATCAGTTTAATTCGTACCAATTCAATTTAGGTAAACATCAGTCTCTGGCGCAAATTCAATGGCTATCGTCCGTTTATGTTCAATGTGACACGAGATTTCTGTGCCCTAATGGGTCAACGAAAATCAAAACTATCCTTCGAGAGAATAGTTTTCGATGCGCTGCGTAATAACTCGAATATCAATCACACCTGTCCCTACGATGTGAGTTGAAAGTTAATGACAAAACCACATATTAACCAAATCATTACTATTTTCAGCATGATATAGTGGTGCATGAATTGGTATTCTTAGAGGAGTATATCACCAAGTTGCCCCTACCTTCTGGTGAATATAAATTCAAGTTAGTGGTGGGGGCCTACAACGAATGGAAGGCAAATGTTAATGCCTATATATTACGCAAAGAAGATTGATTTAATAAACACGAGAGACAATAGTTTTCAAATTTGGATAATTGTTCGGAAATGCGACTTAATAATGACTATTAAGTCCGACAGCCATTGTGGTAAGATGTCACTGAACATATATATTTATAATATACAATTTGAGTTTTTGGCAGGTTTGAAGTTTTTTTTTTTTACTCTGTATCTATCATAGATCTCTGGCAGGAAAACATGAGAGGATTGAGGTCTGAAACAGTCTGTGAAAGTTGTTCTCTATGTATAACCAACGAGTATTCCAAAAAAAAGTTTAAAAAATAGAGGAAAATTAACTTCGGCTCGGCCGAAGTTTGTATACCCTTGCAGCACGTTTTCTAACTAATTCGAAGGACATATCCACTGAAAACAAACAAGTTTTTCTCAATGAGACTACTTTTCTGACTGTACTTTTGTATGACAGCTATACTATATAGATGTCCGATTGCGCCCAAACTTAGTGGAATCATGGCACAGCATAGCAAACTAGGAAATACAAAGCTTGGAGGCGTTTTCTTTGAAAACAAAAAAGGTTTTTCTCACTAAAACTAGTTTCTCGACCAATTATTTCTATGGCAGCTATAAGCTATGGTCATCCGATTTTGACACAACTTTGAAGAATTGTGTGAAAGCTTATAGAATTAATATATGCCAAGTTTAAAGTGGTTAACATTGAAAACCAAAAAGTTTTTCTTACTAAGACTAGTTTTTTAACCTTACTTTTCTATGGCAGCTATAATATATAGATGTCCGATTTCGACCAAACTTGGCAGAATCGTGGAGAAGCATAGAAAATTAGTAAATACTGAGTTTGGAGACGATGGCAATAAAAACAAAAAAGTTTTTCTCACTAGAACTAGTTTTTCGACCGATCGTTCCTATGACAGCTATATATTATAGCCGGCCGGTTCCGACAAATGTGCAGTGTACTTGTACCAGAAGACTTCGTGCAAAGTTTGGAGACGATACCTTTAAAACTGACGGAGGAGATAGCATAGAAACAGACGGACAGACGGACATGGCTATATCAACTCAGCTCGTCATGCTGATCAAGAATATATATACTTAATGTGGTCGGAAATGCTTCCTTCTATGAACATCTGGACAATTTCAATTTACCCTCTGCAAGGATATAAAAACACAATTAGTAACGAGAAGGTTAAGCCAAAGACATAGAGCAACAAGTGAACTTCTACAAAGTTTAAAGGGAAGTTTCAATGTGGACCCTCAATTTTACATATGTGTGCTGTCTGTGTGCAATGTTTATGCGGCAGACTTCACATAAACACAGCACACTAATAGAAAATCGAGGGTCCATATTGAAATTTCGCCTATTCTGCTTTTCACTTGTACTGAAGTTACTTATCTTTGTAAGTTCCAGGTCTTTGGTTAAGCTAACTCCGTCTGTGCCGAAGTTTGTATACCCTTGCAGTATTATTAATGTCTGATCTTAAGTAGCTAACAATGAAAAGCCAGCTGCTAGTCTTGCATTTGAGCCGCCATCACACTCACTGCAGAGTAAGACCATCTGTCTGATTTCGCTCTTTTGCGCGAGAGACCCAGACGAAGTTAGACGTTGAATGCCAACACTTTATACTTTTCGCAGAGATCATAAAATGTGTAGTTGGTCTGAAAGTTCAAGCACACATCCTTTTAGTAATAACCGTAAGTTTTACAGCCTGTCCACATATTCCGAACTGAAACAGCCAATCAATGCTTTAAATTTTTAGGTATTTTTTTAAGTCAAATTGAAATCATTTGTCAGAGTTTCCAAAACACACTTAACACAGATTTCGTTGTTGAAACTTTGTTGCAAATCATTTTTTTCGTCTCTAAATCTGCATTTTGACCTTCAAAAGTGCACCCTAATGCAAAATTCAATACATCAGTTTGTCAGAAGTTACAGAAAAAAATGATAAAAACTTAGATTTCAAGTGCCATTGTTCAATGTTTACCATTGTACAATGGTTACTGTTGCCGCCAACTGTTTGGCTTAAATACTTAAATATATATCAACAGTAGGGAAATACAATTTCACGCTCATTTGTCTCTCGGAGTGGCCAATTTGTGGCATGAATAATTACGTATAATTGTTGTAATTTTTCTGGCTATTCGATACGCTTATCAAAAATGCAAATTAACCATTACTCAGGAAGGGATTAAACATTTAAGAGTGGAATGAGGCGACAAGAATCGATAATACAATTCGTATTTCATGCATTTCTTCATTCATACATTACTCATACGCCGGGTGGGTTTAAGTCAAAGCGCACATAAGTAGGCAACAGAAATTAAACTGCCCGCAGCATGCAAGATTTTCGACTGTAATCAGCCTCGAAATGCAGTTCAATTAGTGCAAATGCATTTGCACCCGCACATACATTTAGCGGTGGGCGTGGCAGAGGCAGTTACCAAGCCCAGCCGCTAATTTGCATATTGCATTACAGAAATTGCCAACCAGTTGCTGCAATTTGTTAGCTCTGGCTTAGTAGGTTGACTGGCTGAAATTTATCAGCTCATTTGTGTGTGTGTGTGTGGTGTGGGTTGTCAGCCGCAGGCCCTGGCGAAATGAGCGAACACTTTTTTGGGATTTAATTAAAACCCGTTGTTCATATAGTCGTACCCAGCCAATAATTCGATTCCCGCTGGCAAGGAGTACCACACTTAATTTATGCTTCAGCTCAAAATTGAATTTTCCCCGCTTTTGATGCTGGCAATTGGCGCATCGATTTTGCTTTCAATGTGTATGTAAGTGTGTATAAACGCCATTTCGTTATTGACAGCTGTCTCGCTGCCGCTCTAATGTTGCCATCATAAAATGGCGCTTTACCTTGCAATAAGCAGCCAAATCTCACCAAAATCGCTTGTCTTGTCTGGCTTGGAATGTTGTTTTGTTTTTGTGAAAGATATAAACGGATGCCCTGATAACGTAAACGTCAATTATGTGGGCGTTCCACCCGGATGATTGAATGACTGAAGCTTTGTCGAAAACCAAAAAAGGGAAAACTAAACACACAAAAACGGGCAGACGACAAACGCTTAAAATCTTGTCAATGGCAGACAGCAGCAGCAGCAGCAGAAGCGGCATTAACATTGCCTGACACTTTGAAAGTAATCCGATGGCAAAATGTTTGATTTATGTCAACGTGAAAAAAAACTGTTGAAATTGTGGGTAAATGTTAGAGGAGGAGCAATAGACATTAGCTGGTTTTGGGTATATATATAAATAGACAATGGGTTGACATCGCAACCCAAAACTCAACAGTTTATAAAGTATGTTCATAGTTTTTGCATAAAAGTAGCTTGAAATGTATAGAGTGTATACTTATTATAGAAAGATGGGATGAACGCAAGTCGAGTTATGGGGAAAACAAACATTTATCAGCACTTTATGTGATAAATACAATCTTTGTGAGGTACAGAGTGTCTTACAGTCGAGCTTGACCCACTTTCTTACTTGTTTTTTCCTGTTCTCTACACTGAGAAAAAGAAGGATATTAAAAAATATCCATTGGATGATTTCCGGTGTCCAATTGGAAGGGATATTTCTTAAATATCAAATTAGTCATCCAGTGATATGAAAAATAGTGATCATTTGGAGGATAACTTCGGCTTGGCCAAAGCTTGTATACCTCTGCAGCACGTTTTATACTCTGTACCGTAGGTACATAGAGTATTATAAGTTTGTGCAAAAGTATGTAACATCCAGAAGGAAGCATCTCCGACCCCATAAAGTATATATATTCTTGATCAGCATCAACAGCCGAGTCGATATAGCCATGTCCGTCTGTCCGTCTGTCCGTATGAACGCACAGATCTCAGAGATGGTAAGAGATAGAGGTTTGACATGTATGGGACATATGCTTCTTATGTCTGCAGGCAGATCAAGTTTATTTTCAATTTTGGCCACGCCCCTTCCCGCCCCCGCAATATGGAAAAAACGTCATATCTCCCACAGTTTTGAAGATAGATGGCTTGTTCCTTCTGGACATATTTAGTTATTAGGATAACTTATCGATCCGCCAAAGGAATGAAGAAGATCGGATGAACGGTTTTCGAGTTATGATCAAAAGACAAATTTTCTTGGTACAGAGTATGTTATAGTCGGGCTTGACCGACTTTCTTTCTTGTTTCTAACTAAGACTACTTTTGGGGCCTTACATTTCTATGGGAGCTATACTATATAGATATCCGATTTCGACCAAACTTAGTAAATCATGCAAAAGCCTAACAAACTAAAACGTAAATAATTGGGAGTCAATTCCATTAAAAACAAAAAAGTTTTTCTCAATAGAACTTCTTTTTCGACCGATCAATCGTACTGCAGCTATATGTTATAGTCATCCGAATTCGACAAAACTTTGTAGAATTGTGTGAAAGCATATCAAATAATTAAATGCCAGTTTTAAGGTCATTTCTGTTGAAAACAAAAAAGTTTTTCTCACTAAGACTACTTTTTAAACTCTACTTTTCTATGACAGCTATACTATATAGATGTCCGATTTCAACCAAACTTGGTAGAATCACGGAAAAGCATAGCAAACTAAGAAATACAAAGTTTGGAGGCGTTTCCAATTAAAACAAAAAAGTTTTTTTTAATAGAACTAGTTTTTCAACCGATCGTTCCTATGGCAGCTATATGCTATGGTCATCCGATTTTAACAAAACTTTGTAGAATTGTGTGAAAGTACATAAAATATATAAATGGAAAAATTGAAGCCACTAACATTGAAATCATAAAAGTTTCTCCTACTAAGACTATTTTTAAGACCCATCTTTTCTATGGCAGCTATGATATAGTTGTCCGATTTTGACCAAACTTGTTGATATAGTGAAAAAGCATAACAAACTAATAAGCACAGAGCTTAGAGGCGTTTCCATTAAAAACAAAAAAGTTTTTCTTACTGGAACTAGATTTTCGAACGATCGTTTCTATGACAGCTATATGCTATGGTCATCCGATCTGACGGACTCCAACAAATGAGCAGCTTACTTGTGCCAGAAGACTTCGTGCAAAGTTTGGTTAAGAAAGCTTTAAAACTGATGAAGAAGATAGAATAGAAGTAGACGGAAGTACCCTCTGCAAGGGTATACATGTCAACTACCCAGTTTTGTAGAGCAGAAAGAACAGAAGAGTACAGGGTATACAACACACCTAAATTTAGAAAGCCATAACATTCAGTGTTTCATCTATATCCGATATGGCAACGCTTAGTTGTCAGTGTCCCAAGTTAAGCGCATTGATTCATCGAGATGAGCCTTCAAATCGCTAAATAGACAATCGCAATCAATTTCATTTTCATTTAGGCGCTTTGCAAACAAACCTCTATCATATATTTATGTATTCCACAGTTGGCATTCATCATTGTTATGATAAACTCCTTAAGCTGTTTGGCAAAACTTAGTCCTTGTTGCACACACCCAAGAACAAATGTAGCCTAGTTTCTGGCACATACAAAATCATGGCTTAAGTTGCCAAGTTGTCGAGGACTGCGGCGGAACCTTGCCTTCATTTGCATTTGCATTTTTTGTCAAGTTCTACATTTTGACTAATTAGACGTGAATTTTAACGCCAGGCGCAAATGCCATTTGCATAAATGAAACAAAATTTTTGGTTTTTGGTCTGCCCAAAAAAGAAAATTCATTTGCATTTGTGCTAATTATGAGCTCAAGCAATTAGCAGTGGAAACTTTTGGGCCAGCAACAGCAGAACGGCAAATCAAAACAAGCTTAGGGAAGACACCTTTCTCTTCCTCTCCTGCTCCAAACCAGCAACCCCCCCAAAAAAAAATAAACAAAAAAAAGAAAATACCAGAAAATCCTAGGAAACTGTGCAAAACCCAATCACAAAACTTTTCCCTAAGCTGTTTGGGGGGTGGGGGCGAGGTAAAGTTGTTGCCTTCGGTTCAACTTAGTTGCCATTATTAACAAGTTTTCTATATGCAAATCAGCTACACAATGAATGTAGCTGACAGCAGGGAACAAAGCAAAAGAGGTAGAAAATATTTACTTTACTCTGGGCCATGGCGTGTTCCATTTTCCTATTAAAATGCAAAAATAAGTGAAATTGATGAATGTCTCGAGATGAAAATGGAGTGTTTCAGTTGTCAGAGAGGGAGAGTCAACATTTATCAAACAACTCAATCAATTTGAAGCCACAAAATCTTCCATCAGAAACCTAATCCTGGTTGCCATTTTCCTCGTACAGAGTGTGACCTTTAAGGCCTGCCTATTGATTTGTCCCCACGCCTGGTTTGTGCCATAAATCAATCCAAGATGAATTTTTGAAAGCATTAAAAGCATTACGAAAAGAGCAAATTTTTTTTGAGCTGCTTCTTTCGCTGTCGTGTCTTTTGTCATGTTGAACAAAAGCCGCCACAGAGGCAGCATATTATGTATACGCCCCTTACGCCAACACAAGCCCGCACACATGTGTGTAAAGAGACATAGCCTTGCAAATAAATGAATGAATGACTGACTGAGTGAATGAATGAACGAATGGGTGAATGGGAAACCTAAGGCAATCTTTTGTCTGCCTTGCGTGTTCTGTTTGGTTTGGTCCTGTTCTGCTTGGTCCTTTTGCATATTTCCTTTAAGCTTTTTGCCCTGCCATTTGATTGTTTTTCATGTTTCACATTGTTCACGGCTGCCACACTGAGAGAAATGCATTGAAAGGCAAGTAAAAGTTTAATTATTGTGGGTGAAGGGAATTGATTTTTGCTAGTTCTAAGGCCAAGCATCATTTTAGTGATTTCACACACATCTGTGATGGTCAGCACCTACCGCAACCCCGATGGGCAGCACTGCATGGAGTTGGCGTGGCTTCACATTTAAAACTAAGCAGTTTTAGTCAAACTTCGTAAAGGAATTCCTATCCTATGATTAACCGAACTGGCGTCCTTTTAAAAATGCTGAACCGAACCAAGAACCACTAAAGAACACGGTTCGATACGGTTCAGTTTACTGAACGTCTCTTCAGGCAATGATACCGTTTAAGTTGGGAATTTTCATCGATTCTCCATTTGAATTTCGGATGTATTTTGATTCGCTGAGGGAACCTCTTAAAGTGATACCTCTTCAGACCGAACTGATACTTAGTGATACCAAGTTGATGTAGCTTCTAAGGATGACTTGTCAACATTTTAAAACATTTGATTCTTTACATTTCCTGCAATTATTCACAGACCTTTTTATATTCCTTTCATCAGAATACATTCCTACTAAAAAATTATGACATATCCACTGAACCGAATCGAAACCACGGTTCAGTTAACTATCTGATAAACCGAACCGCAGGTTAAACAGCTGCTCGAACCACAGAACCGAGCCAGTTCTTATTTACGAGCAGTTTGCACTCCTGCAGAAGTCTTTCATCAATCCATAAGCAAAGTGTTTGAACCAGTTAAGAATTTAAAGGGAGGCTTTTTTTTTAAGATTTTTTTTGCATATTTTGTGGAGTTTGCATTTGTTAGATATTTTTACTTTTTCTTGCCGTTTTCCACATTCGTCCAGCTTTTCAAGTTGTGCAAATTGAGCTAACTCCACAATTAGGCCAAAGTCTTAGGTGCCAGTTGACTGGTGTCAAATATGGATAGCTTAAGCAGACTGTCGGATAACTGGCATACAATATGCTGACAGCCTACCAACTAAAGGTGCTCACAAGCAGCCCTAAGAGCACAATTGTTGTTATAGCGAACGCAAGTATGAGCTCACAGGCTCAGCTATTATAAACACTAAGAATTAAACCGGTTTTCTTCAAAATTTCTTTAATTAATTTTCTTTGTATGTGTAGGTATCTGCACAGCCGTAAGATGGCTGTGGGCATCCATCCAGCATTTCTGAGTAACACTTTAAGGAAAGCGCTATAAGATCGTTCTTCTTTGAATATATCTCTTCATTAACCCACATATAGCAACAGAGAAAGAGCGTGGCATTTCTAATAGCACATTAGATTAGAGACAGAGAATGAAAAGGATATTACAAAATATATATTGGATGTTTTTCCGTATTCATTTGCACTAGATATGTCTCTAATATACTTTTATCATCCAACCAAGCTGAAAATCATCCAAAGGCTGTGAAAAATTATCATTTTTATACTCTGTATGTAACAGCCAGAAGGAAGCATCTCCGACCCCATAAAGTATATATATTCTTGATCAGCATCAACAGCCGAGTCGATATAGCCATGTTCGTCTGTCCGTCTGTCTGTCCGTATGAACGCACAGATCTCAGAGATGGCAAGAGATAGAGGTTTGACGTGTATGGGACATATGCTTCTTATGTTTGCAGGCAGATCAAGTTTATTTTCAATTTTGGCCACGCCCCCTCCCGCCCCCGCAATTTAGAAAAAACGTCATATCTCCCACAGTTTTGAAGATAGATGGCTTGTTCCTTCTGGACATATTTAGTTATTAGAATAACTTATCGATCCGCCAAAGGAATGAAGAAGATCGGATGAACGGTTTTCGAGTTATGATCAAAAGACAAAATTTCTTGGTACAGAGTATGTTATAGTCGGGCTTGACCGACTTTCTTTCTTGTTTTTATTGGTTATTATATGAAAGACATATTCATTTCAAATGGATCTTTTTGGATATGTTTTTTCTGTGTAGGTAGAGCAGAAACACTGCATATTACACCCTTTTTTAATTTTTCTTGAATTTTGTATAGTTTTTACGTTTCTATTCCCAATTTATTTTTAAAAGCAAGGCAAACTGTTCCCTCATGCTATTCCCCTCCCTGTTTCATTGATTTGCAAAAGTTCATCAACCAATTCTAGCTAAATGAAACTCTTGCTACATTTCTCTCACTGTATTTGCCGCCAGGAAAACCTCATCTTCATATATCACACATATCCTTAATGCTCTTTTACTCTCATTTATATGCATTCCGGCCAGAGGCCACAATATCGTAACGTATACATATATTTGTGTTAGAACCTAACATTATCATTTCATATCCTTAAGGTCAACAACAACAGCAACAATGTTTCTCTTAAGTTTGTGTTGGATATTGGGTTCCACATGTGGCATGCAACATGTATCCACCATACACAAGCACACCAAACCAGAAACAAGCTTGATTTCAGTTTCATTGAACAAAAACTAGTTTGGCAACTCTCAGGGGGCCCCCAAGTGATAGATACTGTGATAAAGTAACAAGAATTCTCTTCCAGGCACTGCATAAAGTTCATTGCCATGAGACAAGCCGGAGGCAGTTGCCAATGCTGGCCAATGAAAGTGAAGATGCAAATTGTTCTGTACAAACTTGCTTAACAAGTTGGCGCTGGCATACTTAATTTCCACAGCAAAGATTTTCAATTTTCAATCAGAAAAACACTTTCGAATGCAGAACCACAACAATGCACTCGTGCGCATTAAGCAAAATGCCAGCTGACATCGACCTTGCAGTTTTGCCATTAAATATTGACTTTTACCGCCGCCGTGGCACACCGCGGCGCAGCATCATCAACAAAATAAAAATGAAACATTTCACACAATGACAATTGACATTTCAAAATGCTTTCAATGCACACATGAGCAATCATGAGATGGGATTTCGATGGCAAACAAAATGGCAAACGGCAAACATTTCGCTGGCATTTGAAAATGGAAACTACCATTGACCGTCAAAATGGGAAAAATGGTGAAATAAATTTAAATTAGATTTATAGCTGATGGCTGTTTGTTTCATCAAATGTTAATTAGCTCTTAATAGTGTGAATTATATGTTTGTACATTATGAATAGAAGTTGAGATAGAATCGTATTGAACTTTTCCAAGTGCAATCACAATTGGCAGCGGTAGAAAACAAAGTTTAATGTTGCAGTTTTCTGTTAAAAATTAAATTACCTTAAAATACAAAAATTAAAGCGAATTCACTAAGTTCTGTTAATCGTTTTGATACTCACAAACCAAACTTGAAAGCTATTTTTTAAGCAAGACTTTGTATCCTTTTCCCATTATCAACGAACTTTACTCAGAGCAAAAATAAAACAAAAAACTTGCATCAAGAATCTATAACATTAGAAGTTCGATAAGAATTAAACTTCTTGATCCAAGACCGAAATTTTGTGTTAGTTGACTTCAGGAACATACAAAATTACTGAGCAACAAACTCCATGCAATGTCATAGCTGCTTGGGAATTTCAACGCAACATGAGCGCATTAGTCTCTCTCCGCTCTTTAGTTTCCTAACAAACCACTCTCCCATAAGCAACGAAACAATGAGAGCGGGTTCAACGCTATTCTCTTAAAGGTACTTGCTGTTCTCTCTAAGATTCTTTACTCTTACACTCCTCGCCTAAAAGCTCCTAGCTCAGAACGAATAAAGATCGATTTTAAGAGCGAAATTCTTGAAAATTCAATAGCGAATTGAATTTTTTCAAGAGCGTTCGTTATACGATTCTTAAAAACACATAAAACTTGGACTCGAACTCAAGACTTCGGGGACTGAAGGCGGATATTCAGAGTAGTCTTAGTGTTAAGCTTTCACCATGTAAAAAAGACAGTGGTGCCGATGGTAAGTCTGTTGCCTTAGAACTGCAAAATAGTGTGATACAGTCTACTTACAGGTACAGTTTTTTCTATTTTTTTTTAGTTATAAGCAGTACACTTGGTTTATAATTGGCATATTTTGCGAAAAGATAGTCTACCTAAAAAAAAATTGACCTCGAAGTTAAAGTTTGAGTTAAAATGTGCCATTTTTTTGGATTCTATTCCAGAAAATTACTTTTTAGGCAATATAATTATTTATTATACAAAATTTTCTTAAGGAAAAACCTATGGGTGTATCGAGTTTACACGATGAGATTGCTTACTTTTTTGTGTTTACGCAACCTTAAATGTTCAGTCAGTAGAATCAAACAAAATTTTCCAAGGGACTTTTTTCCACCAAGAAAAAAGTCAAGGAAAAACGCCTCTTGTAAAGCCTGCCAGACTGTCGTGAACCGAACCGTAACGAAACCTGGTTATTGTTCAATTGCATTCCTAAGGCCCGATTTCTCAAAGGTTACGGTTAGCCAACCACCGGTCAGATTTGACCGTCAAGATGACGAGCGGTTAAGTCATTTGGTTTTCTCAGCAGCAGTTTCGCCTGATATCGGCAAATGCCTATCGCTGCTTCAGTGTGACCATACTGTTTGACTAAACTAACGAGTAGACAGCTGTCTCGGTTTGGTTTGCTTGCTTTTTAATGCGATTGGTTGTTGCTGCTCATTGTTTTGCGGAAAAGTTGACAAAAATTCGATGTTCCGCCTCATCGAATTGCATTTCCATTGCGTGGAGTTGAAAAATTCGTTTATTCATAAACATTTTGTGTTGCAGCAAATATTAAAATAAACAAAGCAAGTGTGCGGCCAGCTGTTTGTATATCGATAATTTCATCGGGACTGAGCTCGCGGTTAAAGTTGACCGGTGGATGAGCAGCGGTTAAGTTTGTTCCTCCGGTTACGCCACACACATCATGAGACACTCAAATTCGGTTAAACTGCCTGTCAAGTTGACCAACCGGACATTGAGAAATCGGGCCTAGGTGGGACACTTTGGTTATGGTTTTAAGGTTTAAACAAGAGTATCATGGTTTATCTACTCAAAATTTCAATACAATATTTTCGTGGTATGCATTTTGATAAGCACCTTTTTTTACTGCTTCCATTGAATGCAGTTTTCTAGTTACTTTAAAGAGGACCACACAGTAGCGTGTACTGTAAACCGTAGCGTAATCCTCTCTGAAATCAGACTTATGCAGTTTTATTATTTCTGGAATAACTTGCATCCTTTTCGTTTATACATTGTTTTAATACAGGGAAAAGAGAGAAGAGGAATGAGTATTAAAAGCTTCTACGTTACAGCTTTAGCGAGTAAGAAAGTCGGTCAAGCTCGAATATACTATACTCTTTTCTATCCAATCTTTGTGTTAAAGTGTGTAAAGTGCTGCCCATCTCTGTTCTAGCCGGTGCTGCCTAGCATAAATGTTTGTCTTCCCAATAACTCGACTATTGTTCATCCGATTTTCACAATTGATATATAATGCTGATTACTTAATAAGACCAGAAGGAACGAACCTTCTATATATATATAAGAGTGTGGGAGATATGGGGGTAGTCGAAAGAGGGCGTGGCAAAAATGAAAAATAAGCTTGCAAGTAAAATACGATTTTCTTCCATGCAAGTCGAACCTCTATCTCTTAACATCTCTGAGATCTGTGCGATTATATGGTCGCACTTGCGGAAATGGCTTTATCAACTCGTCTTAACAGGGTCAGAGATGCCTCCTACAGGCTGTTATATACTTTTGCACAAACTTAATACACTCTGAGAACCTTTTGATACACAGTATTAAAACCTAGCGTGCCACTTGCTTTATTTTGGTGCCCTCAACTGGCCATTTGGCAAGCAACTCTCGAGCACTGAAACCGCACTTACATTGCCATTTACCGGCATTACATTTACCTCTTCCCCCACCCCACACTTCCGCACTGTGTTTTACACTGTATAATTGCAGTTGTCAGTATTTGTTTTACAGTGTCCTACATGACCCAGAGATGCTCCTTATGCTTTCGAGTTGAAAATGGCAAAACATAAATTGCCAAGGCGTGTGTGTGTGTGCAGAAGTGTGTGTGTGAGTGTGGCAATAACGAAAATAAAGAGTTTACATTTTATACACAACTTTTTGGGGGCGGAGGGAATGTGGCAAGTAAATCGTTTGTTGCCAAATAAATTGCGCTGGCTCTCTGCGTCCATTTCGTGTGTCCGTGTGTCCGTGTGCGAGTTTGTTTCTGGCGAATTTATTGCTTGGCATTTCTGCATTTGCTGAATTATTGTAAACGTAAATTGAAAATAGCGCAAAAGCAAGAAACAAATAAATATCCAAATATGTTGAGCTCCTGTGTCCTTTTTCGCCAGACCCAAAAGCCATAGAAACACGAGTTTTCAGGCATTCTATAAATATTTTGCTCAACCAGAGGTTTAGCTGTTGTGTGTGCTCCAAAAAAAAATACACAAAAAGGGTCTGCATGAGAAACACACATTTTTGGGATAGCAGAGTTAAGTATGCCATCAGGCTACTTGCCACATGCCCCAATTTAGCCCAAGCAGGATTATTGTAAAATTCAAATTCATCAAACCAAAACACTTGAAAGCTTGCAATATACTGGAATACTCGAGGGCAGTTTGAGAAATGCGCACACTACATAAAGTTTGACTACTCCCCAAACTCCCCTCGTATTATATAAATAAACCCTTTTTTGGTTAAGAGCTCTTTACACTGCGGTGGCCTTTTGTTTAACCTTTGTCTGACAGTTTTTTCCCGACCTGATTTTGACAGCTTTAATGGATTTACATAATGTTGTTGTCGAATTAGGCAAACTTTCGAGTCTATCAGGGCCTGTTCACATTTAATTCAATTCGAAAATGATGCGGCATTCACACACAAAAAACAGCTTAAATGTAATGCTTGTGTCAACGACATAGTTCAGGTAATTTTCTAGGAAACTTTGCCCGCCATTTTGTCGCTAAAGCCAACGACATTTTATTTATGTGCGCTCATAATTCAACTGTAAATGCTGCACACTCGCAAACACACACACACACATTTACACGTGGGCACATTAGCTGAGACGTCTCGTCGAGCCAACAGCCAAGTGCTTCTAGTTTCCGTTTCCGGCGCTAAGTTGGCCGTCAGCCTTTGCAAAATTAACAACAATGGCGGTGATAAAGACGCCTTCTCATCTGGTACGTGTATTTCTATGTGTGTGTGTGTGTGTGTCTACGTGGCTTTTGTGGCTTTAAGTAGCGAAATGTGCTGGGTCACCCACAGTTGGCTTCCCCTAGTTGCTGATTCCTCCTACACTTTTTAGCATCGTCCTCGCTGCTAGTTTGCCACCATTTGACGGTGAAGCTTTTTCGGTACGTGCAGTGGCATTTGGCTGACTTATGAGTGTGTGTGAGGGGAAGTGGAGAATTGAAGGTGCAGCAGGTTGACAGGGTAATTGCTGAAGGATTTATGGAGTCGCGCAAAGCGCACTTTTGACCCAACATGAACGCATTGATATGTCAAATTGTGCAATGAATGAGAACGCAATGAGGCGATTAATGTGCTAAGTGAGTATTTGAAGAAACATTGCTATCGATTGTGCCAAAGATCTTTAATGCTTAGCCAACATGCTCAATAACACAGCTGCCACAACTGACTCTTTTATAAGAGGCAACTGCCTGAAAACACAAACTGGAAAGGTCTTTAATCACTCTAAGTACCCTTTTCACAGGCAACATTTCGTGGCTTCTCCATGAAAACTCCAAAGTCAGCAGCAGAAAGACAAATACAAGGGCTGCCCATCCAACATCTTTTTCAGATGTTCCAACCAAAGAGAGAATTATGGTAAAAGGTTTTGGTTCGAGATTCATGCCTATACAAAATTTTTATAGCAGCAACTCAAATCGTTTGAGAATTGTGTGTGGATATTATTAGTAGTCAGTTTTGTAGATTTCTTATAGATTTAGCAATCAACTCAGTCGCTCAAAACCGCCCAGACATAAGGAAACGTCGATTTCACTGCGAGAATTGTGCAGAATTCCTTTGGATTGTCTTAAAAAAATGATGTCTAAGTTGGATTTTGGTCAAGATGCAAGACAGAATATGGTCGTTCTTTAGATGATATGGGATACTTAACTGAGTAACTCCCAAGAATGGATTGCAGTCTGATGTGAGATATATTAAGAGCTCAGAGATGTAAGGGAACACACGTCTTATATTGGGTAAACCTTATGATGATAGGCAATGAGTGATCTCTCTTAATTGAACCAAAGGTCGAATACAGCTTTTCTGAGGGAAAGTAGATCCTATTCCACATTTTTCAAGTTTTTAGCTCGTCAGTGAACTGAACCGAACCGAAGATTTTTCCTTTTTAGTTTTCGGTTCGGTTCAGCCATTCGGTTCGACCTTTTTGAAATTGCTGAACCTATACGAAAACCAAAAAGGAAAAATCTTTGGTTCGGTTCAGCAATTTCATTGTTTTTTTACCGTTCGGTTTTAAGTCAATGGAGAGTTCAAAGCCTATTATTATTAGACGGAGCCTAAAAACCAAAAAATTTGCCCTTACAAGACTAAGCTTTTTATTAAGTCCCCAGTGAGTCTTCATTCTCCAGTTTGGTTCGTGTATTTAGAACCCTCATATCTGTCCAGAAGCAGTTTTAGATTTACAGACAATTGATGCTTATCTTTCTAAAGCATTCACTGGAAGGTGAAGATCCGCTGAGAAGAGAAAAGATCCTTTTTGTAAGCCCTACATAGAATTTAAAACGTCAAGCGGGTGTATTTCCGTATTTATTTTCATTATATAATAAAATCTTTCATCTACTCAGTGGTAAAACTTTCAACAAAGATATCAGTTCTATTACACTATTTATATTTCTATCTGATATCGAGTCGAAGACCTCTAGCACAGCAGGCGGCACACACGCTACCCGCTGTACCACACGTATTATTTTGATATTCATCAAAAAATTGAAACAAAATTTCAGAAGAATTCTTCAAAATATTACATTATCTACTATGTCGACAAAAGATATCAAAAGGCCAAATCGACATCGATCAAGTTCCGTTTTTGATGAAGCTGTCCACTCTGAGAGTGTCATTAAAGCATTCTGCATTAACCCAGTGGCGCAAATGCTCATTATTACGTCCATTATTAATGCATTACCTCTCGCCTGTATGCATTCAAAAACCCAATACAACCTGCCATACTTTCTTAAGAAATGGCCAAATTTTCCGCACGGTACGTGAGTTTATTGAATTTTGTAATGCAGAAAGTAATGACGTGCCGAAGTATCTTTCGGGTCCCCATTACACAAGCGTATTCTTTTACCATATTGTAATGCAGAAATTCTCGAGCCACTACAAATGCGCTGAAAAAAAATCTCATAGGTAATGCATTACATTGTGGCTCGTACGTAATGCATTATTTCGACCGACCACATTCAGCCCAGCGCCACTGGGAAGCTGCATTGAGTTTTGCTGAAATTGACTTCGGCTTGTTATGATGACATCGTCTAAAGAAGCCATCACAGTAAGTCCTCGCTAATCCAAGAGTCGTAATGGTTCGCTTAACTTTAAAAGCCAAAGAACACCTGCCTGAGAAGTGCTTCTACTCCCAATTATGAGTTTCCATGCTCTACTTGTAAGCAGAAGTCCAGTAAGCTCCACTAGGACGTTTACTAATTGCTCCTTCAATGTCTTAAAGTGCCGCCAGTGCATACACTTTACTTCAGAGACCTGGTCTGGCAATTTTCTAGTGTATTCCCAAGGCCAGCTGTTGATGTAAATAGCTATACAAAACTTGCCTGGCTGGTGATTAGTAGAAAAATTGCAAGAAACAAACTGTTGATAGAGCACCGAGGGCCACAATCAATCAAACAACTGAAAGGAGAAGCTATTATCATCAATCTTGTAGCCAAATGTGTGCAACAGAGCGTATACTTAATGTTAACGTCAGCCAGGTAATTAAGCATGCATGTGCGTGTAAAGTACCCCCCTGCATATCCTCCTTTCATCATTTATATGCCTTAAATGATGAAATGCATGAAGTTGATTAAATTATCGCCAGGAGAAAATCTGAAAATCTGAAAATTCCCTGCATAATTAAAAGTGCTAGATGAAATTTCCACACAGCATGTGTAAAATGCAAGGCCAAAAGGAAATATGGCAGAGAGGAAGAGTGGCAGAGCTGGCGCCGTCATGTTTGCCAACACAAAAGTCAGATTACAAAAATGTTCTCCTAGTCCTCAGACACAATGCCACCGTCAACAGGAAGTGTTGTAGTTGGGTAATGGGAAAACAAAGTGACAGTCATGCAAGTGAAGAAGCTGGGGCCATTTCTGACCCCAATGTGAGAACCAGCTGCCAGTGGTAAAAAATCAGAGTCGACTTTTATGCGTCGGCTAACTGGCAAAGACAACAGAGCACGCACACACACTCTCACACACAATGCGGCGAAAAGTGGAAGCAGAACGTAACTACAAATATGCAAAAGTTTTCCCCCAGCTGCATGCTTATAGTCTGCTATGTCCAAATCTAATTTACTGCAAGTGCAGCCGGAAAAGTGGACAAGTCGATGCGCACAATTTAATAGTTCTCCCACTTTTTGTTTGCTATGTGACGGAAGTCAAAAGAGATTCTCAAAGTAAATTGATTTAAGTGCATGTCACATCATATTGCCCGGGTAGGTAGGTAACGCTAGCCTGCACATTCGCCCAGTACAGCCACTAAATCATTTAACAAGCTTTCACTTTCCGTCGTAAAATTGTTTATGCTTCTGTGTCCCACTCACAGCTTCCGCCCTTTTTTTCTAACTTCATTTTGTTGCAGGCAGCTGCTGCCGTTGCGGGTTTCCGCTTTAGTCTTGCACTCTAATCACATTTTGTGTGAGCTGGTAATTGGTTTACTCCAGTGCAGTGTCGAGCTTTTAATGAAGCCTTTAAAGCGGGCAAAAGGAAAAGAGTGGAATGGAAAAAAAGAGCGAAAGCAAACGATCAACAAATTGGTACAGTTTGCAGCTAATGTTCGTATAATGTGTTATAGCTTCTCCCCCTCTCCAACTGTGATGCTTTAAGTGGCTAAAGTTTGTCAATATGCCAAGCATTTTGCAGCGTTATAAAACAAAAGAAAAGTGCAACATTAAACTAGAAAAAAATACAAATAGTTCCATCAAAGTTTTAAGGTGCTCTCTTAGACAAATTTTTCTTTGAAAATTTAGTTTCTGTAATGCAGCAAATTGGCAAATTAGGAATCTTAATTGAGAGAACTACAAGTGGCTACAACCAGGAAAAATATGGGCTATTATGGCCCAATACTTACTTAATATATTAGGTAATTTTGACCTTAACTTACAGCTTGCTATTTTTGGTCTTATTTTTAAGTTAAATAGAGGAAACTTAACTTCGGCTTCTAACTAAGACTTTTTTTGTGAGCTTTCTTTTCTTTGGGAGCTTTACTATATAGATGTCCGATTTCGATCAAACTTAGTGGAATCATTCAATTGCCTAAACAACAAACATGTAAAAAAGTTTTACTCATTAAAACTTAATTTTCGACCCATTATTCGTACTGCAGCTATATGCTATAGTCAGCCGATTTTGGAAAAACTTTGTAGAATTGTGTGAAAATACATCAACAAAATAAATGACAGTTTTAAGTACATTTCCTTTGGAAACAAAAAAGTTTTTCTCACTGAGACTGCTTTTTAGACTCTACCTTTCTATGACAGCTATACTATATAGATGTCCGATTTCGACCAAACTTAGTGGAATCATGGTAAAGCATAGCGAACTTAGAAATACAAAGTTTGAAGGCGTTTTTTGTGATAACTAAAAAGTTTTTCTCACTAAAACTAGTTTTTCGACCGATCATTTCCATGGCAGCTATAACCTATAGTCATCCGATTTTGACAAAACTTTAAAGAATTGTGCGAAAGCTTACAAAATAAATATCTGCCAAGTTTAAAGCGGTTTACATTGAAAACAAAAAAGTTATTCTTACTAAGACTATTTTGCTAACCTTACTTTTCTATGACAGCTATACTAAATTGATGTCCGATTTTGACCAAACTTGGCAGAATCATGGAGAAGCGTAAAAAACTATTTAATACGGAGTTTGGAGACGTTTCCATTGAAATCACAAAAGTTTTTCTCACCAGAACTAGTTTTTCGTCCCATCGTTTCTATGGCAGCTATATGATATAGTCATCCGATCCGGCCGGTTCTGACAAATGTACAGCTTATTTGAACTACAAGGCTTCGTGCAAAGTTTGGTGAAGATAGCTTTCAAACTGACCGAGGAGAATGCATAGACAACTCATTTTGTCGTTCTGATCAAGAATATATATAATTTATGTGTTCTGAGATGCTTCCTTCTATTCCTAGCCCCTGCAAGGACTTAAGAACGAGACTCCTAAAATTCTAGGAACCAGTGCTAGTGTGACCCTTAAAGTATCGCCAAACATCAAACGGTCAAATTGTTTTTGTCAGCTGAGTTTAGTTGAAAGTAAGACTGAAAGACGGTGGAGAACCGGTTCGTTCAAGGACCATGTCCACCGCTACCCATCGTCAAATCTAGGTTCTAACAATATTGTATACTCTTAGGTTATTTTAACACTCTAAAGCAGTGGTGGGCAACAAATTAAAGTTGGGGAACCAGCCTACAACAACAACAGAAAAAACCATCCCTATTAGCTAGGCTCGAGTCGAGAAGCCAGACACATACTGCATTTTTTTTGTTCTTGCAGTCATCTCGATAAATCGACACTAAAGCTAATCAGTACCATCAGTTGAAACTAGTTAGCACTCAAGTATTCAAGTAATCATAATACAAATTTCTGCGCCTTGGCATTCTCCTAGTTTTCAAAGTTTATGCGTATTTTTGATACCAGCTGTCTGCAGGGTAAGACGCTAAGATAAACATTTCCCCCAAAGCGTTTGCTATTACAGTTAAGATTTACTATGGCACATGTGTGTGTTGGTCCCTGGGACAACAAATGGGTTTTCTCTATGGATTGTTGTTTGGGCCACTACACTACACTTGGGGTAAACATAACCTTGACACGCCTCAGCTGGGCCAAACAGTTACAAAACAACCATAACACCACACACGCCTTTCGTTCACTTTATTCGCATCTTTTGTTTCTTTGTGGGTCGGTTCGGTTGTCCTCTTTGGCTGCCGGCCTGTAACTTTTCCGACGACATTGGCACTGCGAATGATTTAAAACTTTTCTTGTTACTTTCGTCTTTAACAAGTTCTTGGCGAGAACTAAACTACCAAGGCTACCCATGGGTACTATTCGCCGTTACCAAAAGTTGTAGGCAACAAATTAATTTAATGTCAGACACAAGACACAAACTTGTTGGGCTGTTGGCTGGGTTGGTTGTTGGCTGGGTTGGGTGTGTGTGTGGTATTATTTTTTGTTAGGGCCTTAAAATGAAGTGCCGATGACATAAATTCATTTAGGGCCAAACGCTAAAACCAGAAGGAAACTTTTATGGATGCTAGCATTTCAGTAGAGGGCAACAGTTTGATATTGAGCGAAACAGATGTGTGGGTGGGATTTGGCTATTCAAATGGTATGGGTAAGTACTTAGCAAGGATTTGTATGGATTAGAGTGTCTCAGGTAGACAAGCCCATTCAGTTTAAAGTCTATGTTTAGAAAGACTTTGGCCAATGTTAGGAAATTGTTGGTATTTTGAAAATAGAGATGAAAAAAGAACAAATTATTTGTGTATTTAAAGGTGGCTACCTCAAAGCTACTTCATTGATAAAAGTTGCCCAAATTGAACAAAAATAAGCAAGTTGAGTTAACAATTGAACAAAAAAGAGCAAGTTGGATTAACAACTGAACAAAAAAAAGCAAGTTGAGTTAGCAACTGAACAAAAAAGAGTAAATGAGTTAACAATTGAACAAAAAAGAGCAAGTTTAGTTAGCAACTGAACAAAAAAGAGCAAGTTAAGTGAACAACTGAACATAAAAGAGCAAGTTGAGTTGATAAATAAACCAGAAAGAGCAGGTTGAGTTAGCAACTGAACAAAAAAGAGCCAGTTGAGTTGACAACTGAACAAAAAAGAGCAAGTTGATTTAGCAACTGAACAAAAAAGAGCAAGTTGAGTTAACAACTGAACAAAAAAGAGCAAGTTGAATTAGCAACTGCACAATAAACAGCCAGTTGAGTTAACAACTGAACAAATAAGAGCAAGTTGAATTAGCAACTGCACAATAAACAGCCAGTTGAGTTGACAACTGAACAAATAAGAGCAAGTTGAGTTAGCAACTGCACAATAAACAGCAATTTGAGTTAACAAGTGAACAAAAAAGAGCATGTTGGATAAGCAACTGAACAAAAAAGAGCAAGTTGAGTTAACAAGTGAACCAAAAAGAGCAAGTTGAGTTAACAATTGAACAATAAACAGCAAAAGTCGTCAACAAGTGAACAAAAAAGAGCAAGTTGAGTTAACAACTGAACAAAAAAGAGCAGGTGAGCCAGCAAGTTACTTAAAAACTAAGCGACTGAACCAGATAATACTCAAGTAATTAAGAAGGGCTTGAAAAAATAGCTTAGGGCACTTTCAAAGAGCTTTTTGAATTAGAAACCTTAACGAAATAACCATCGAATATGAAACCATACTTCAGGACTACCAAAAGGACTCTTCTAAGCCTCAAGACTCTCTCTCAATTTAGCCAATTAAAGGCATTAAGTTCGCCTTCTCTTACTTATTCTTCGCTCCAAGTACAACTTCAAGTGCAAAATGATTGTCATTAAAACTAATTAAAACAATTTAATTGCCTTTAAAGGCAAACGTGCAAATTGCAAACAATTTTAATTGCCACTGACACACGCACACCTAACAAATTGAGGCTCCAATTAGAGATACTGGGGGCCAAGCTTAGCCAATCCTATGTTACTTCCAAAAGGAAGCCCAGAACGTGACAGCCGAAAAAAAAATATCCAACAAAATTGTACAAAAAAAATTCGTGAAAAAATTCGTAGCACATCGAGTCAATAAAAAGCCAAATGGCCATAAGAAATGTCCGCCAAAGGAACTCTAGAGGAAAAGCAACAAACCATAGGACAGACATTCCTGTTTAATGTGCGTTAAAAGGAAACACACACACACAGAGAGAGAGGAGAAGCAAAGGGACAAACCGTGTAATGACTTTAAAAAGGAAATATTTAAACCAAAAGTTTTGGTCAACTTCAGGTGGCAGGAGAGAGAGAGGGGGAGCGGGAGGGAGGAAGGCTATTGTTGTGAAATTAAATTTCAACTATGTAGCAGGAGCCTGCTACTAGCCAGGTAGAAGCTGCTTTTGTTATTTTTACACTTCATTGCCAGGGAATTTACTTTGTTCGCCTTTGTTTCCGACTTGGAGGGGATGCCGCAAAAACCAGGCAAGCGTAAAGATAAAACTTGTGTCGACTTATTCTTCCACTGCCGGCGACTTCTGGGGTTATGTGTGTGTGTGTGGGTTTGCGTTTGTGGGTGTGTGTGTGTGTGTGTTTGTGTTTGTGCTTGTGTCATAACGGAACACAAATGAAAGGCTGTCACTGAACTGGAAAACCATCTCGTTCCGTCTCTGAAACAAGCAAAGCAATTTTGAATTTTATGTCCCACAAAGGCCAAATTTTTCATAAGAAATAAATGATAAGTAACATTTTTTGGGGGGCGTGACAAGAGCTCGATAAGGTTGTCAACTTTTGCCTGTTTCCTTTTTTATTTTTATTGAATTTGCACCTTGATGTCCCCATCTCGGAGGATGCTGATGATGATGGGTTTGTTGTAAAACATTTTGACATTTGGCCGTGCGGCGCTTCATTGTATTTATTTTGACAGCTACCGTATACGCTTATTATACAGGGTGTAATTTATAAACTTTGAGTGTTGTTTAAAAACTTTTACAGCTGCCGCTGCCGCTGCGCCTGGCTGATGATTGCTTTAAAGAGATTTATGCATAAGCATTTGTGCCCACCGTATTTATATCAAAACATAACGTTTCAAGTTTATTTCCCTGGCACGTGACGTATGCGTAATGTTTGCTTTAAGCTTAAGCTTTAAGTTGTGTATACGTGACGTATACGTGATGTGGACAAATGCTGCCAACGCTGATTTTTAACACATGCTGAGTCTATGCTAGTGCGTGTGTGTGTTTGAGTGTGTTTGGGTGAGTATCGCATTGCAGACAGCCATTTCATTTCAAATTTAATGCCAAGTTTGAAACGCATCGCGTGCTTGGCATACACATTTAGCTTAATTCAACGCTCCCCACCAACTTGTTCCTTTCTCTAAAATGTGTCCCCCACCAAAAAAGAAAATAACAACAAAACCGAGTTTGTTTGCTAATTAAAAAACTTGCCGTGGCGTGAAATTTAACAGCTTTAAATGCGCTACAGCAGCTGGAACTTGGCGTCAGGCTGTCACAAAATAGTGGCGGGAAATGCCAACCCCGAAAAAAAATAAAGATCCTACAATTGTTTTGAACAACGTGCAGTGCATGTTAAGTGAGCAACGACGAGTCGGGGCCCAAAAACCAAAATGAATGAGAGTAGAACACAGAAAAGGACATGCCTGGCATATGCAACTATTAAATTAAATGTTGGCAAATAAACAGCGCAAGTAAAGCAGAAATTAAATTGTAAAATTGAAATTGTGCAAGGCCAAGCAAAAAATTAAAATTTATTCACAATTAATTTTTTCGTTTGGTTTTTTTATAAATTATTTTTGCATACTTATGTAATTTAAGCTCAAGGGCGCTGCCATTGGCACTGGCTCCCCCAAAATGCAAGTTTTTCTTTATGTTTGCTTTTGATTTCTCTCATTATGTCAGTATATTGAAACGTGAATTTCTTTGGTTTAGTCATAAAGTATTACTTCATAGCCTTAAGCCAATCTAATCCAAGCAATTTTTCGATTTTTTGAAGCAAAGATCTAGCATTTTGAATATGTGTGCTGAAAACTATGCTATGCAAAATGCACTACAGTTGGCTAGAGATGTGTGTTGAATCCTTATACAAAATTTCAAACACATCCATTGCATACCTTTAGGCGGTACATAATTTGGTAATTTTAAACACCTGTACTCAAAATGATATATCTTCGCTTTAAAAAATCGCAGAACTATTTGAAACAGTCAGTTTTAAAGCCAAGTAATAGTACTTTACAAAAGTATCAAAGAGAGGAAAAACATACGAAAATGTTTCATATAAAACGTGCCTAAAAAAGTTGCAAATATGCCATTTAAACAACTTAAAGCTTAGATTAACAAAAAAATTAACATAAAGGATGAAATATTTATGAAAACAGCTTCGTTTTCAGCGCTCAAAAATCCTGTAGATAACTTACTTAATGTTATTAAATTAAATTATAGAAATATTTAAGAAACATTCAGACAATGCGCACCTTCCTTTTTGGAAAGCTACTACCTTACCAGCTGCTCGGGTAAGCCATGCAGTAAGCAGGTTCTTTTAGTACGAAACCCGATATCTATATCAAATAGCTACAGGAGATGAACCATATTTGATCAAGGTAGTTCGTGAATATATACCCTGTTTATAAACAACAAAATTATCATTATAAGTGCTCTTTAAAGTTTTTGATTTTTCTAAGATACTTGTAAATTCCATAGGAATTTATGCCATTGACAATGGAATACAAAGTCAAAGTTATTTGAGGATACTTATGGAATAAAGGACCCGCGCAAGATCCGGCCGGGCGTGCACTTTGCGTACGCCACAAGCCATCAATGCCGTAAAAGATCGAATTCGTCGAAATCCACTGCGCAAGCAGAAAAATTATGTCACGTGGAATAAATATCAGCAAGGACAGCACGTCGCGCATCATAAACCGTGACTTGGGTGCTTACAAGGGACAATCCAGCACTTGTTAATAACAGCATTGAAACAAAAATGCCAGACAAAATCGTAAGCGGGGCGTCGCCAGTGCGCGAACAATGGCCACACACGAAATCTGTTTACTGACGCGAAAATGTTAACCCTTTAGGAATCGCCTAACAAAAAAACAAACGATAGAGTGTCATCACAACAATCGTCCGAACTCATTCCGAGAGTTCAGAGAGGTCACCATCCGGCTTATGTGATGGTTTGGTAAGGAGTTGCCAAGCTCCATTTTTGCGAACAAGGAGTCACAATCCGACATTTTGGCAAAGCCTCTCAGCACGACATTATTTGCAAAACAAGCCGTGCACCTTTCAACAAATATCCGCTCCAGCTCACAATGCAAAAAAGGATTCAAACATCCAAAAACAAACCCTGTAACAAACTTCATTTCTACGGCTAATTGGCGTGCTGTTAGATCAAACCTGAATCCATTCAAGGCTAAGGCTTGCTCTACTCCTACACACAAATGTTGAGTTTTTCAACCATTTCCCAAAGCATGAAGAACGATAAATGGCCAGAGATACTCTTGCATTTGTGGAATGCTTAAGGATAATTGCGAGTACTAGGTATACATTTGGCTTAACACAGCCCAAAGAGCCATATCGAGCACCTTTTTTAGCTTATGTACTTCTAATTTCTTGCACAAGAATCCGAACCTACAGGGCAAATTTTGAGAAGCTATTTTAAGGCTAGTTACTTCAAAGCCAGCGTTGATAGCTAGTAAAGATGACCGGCTGTGTAAAAGATAAAACTCTAAGCTTAATGATATGTCCATAGGCGTGCTCGATTCCACCAGCTCTTGCAAAGCGGACACTACCCGCTACAAACAGCCAGCCGGGATTGCCTCTTTAAATATTTTATAGCATACTTAGCAGGGAAATGGAAGCCAAGTGAAATAAATATAATATTTATGTGGTTGTATAACCTAAACATTTTTTATATCTAAAGAGCCCTCCTACTTGGAAGAGCATAAATTGTCACAATGCAGCAATTGCTAAGTCTGACTAAGCCAATTGGCAATTGAAGTCAACCATAAACCTACTCCAAGCAATGATGAACACTTCAAGTCTAGGTACTTGCATATTGAGAGTCAATTTCTAATGCTCCGTCACTTTATTATGTCGTCTCTGTTGGAAATCCTGGCCATATGTGGCGCATCCTGCGGAAGTCGAGTGGTTTGGAGTGCCAGCCAGCCTGTCATGTCTGTTTGTTTGCTTGCTTGTTGTCAAGTATTTCATATGCTTGTCAAATGTATATATAAATATATATTTGTACAACCTTCCACCACTTGCTGCTTGGTGGGTAGGGCGTCACTTGGTTTCAAGTGCGGTTTTCACAATTTTATTACCTACTTTTAACCCTGAAATGTATATTAAAGTTTAACCAAAAATATTTTCCATCAGCAGCATAACCCAATTAATATGCTTAGACAAGCGTACATGGTAGCTTAATTGCTTACGCAGAGAAAAGCGGCAACCCAGGCAACCAACAATAAACAAAGCCCTTATGCAAGGCTGGAACACACATTTAATTGACACATATTTATTTATAAATAAAGAAGAGCCCAGGAGGCAGCCCTTTCCAAATAAATTAACAATGCCAACATTGAAAATAAAGTAGAGAATTCAATCAAGGGCCCAAAACCCCAAAACATATTTGCCAAATCAAAAACTGCACTCAGCAGCTACACCCCCCTAAACAACGCTCCACTCAACTGCAATAAATTCAATTTTATAACTCACTGCACGTCGAATCCCCCCCAGAGAACCTCTCTCCCCCTACCCAAGTGAAAATGCAAATGGTTGGTAAAATTCGAAAATAAAAAATCGAACCGCGAGTCAACAACACAAAATTGTTTAGTGACTTTTGCCAGAGATAGAAAACTGTGTAAAAAAAAAACTGAAATGTTGGCTAGCTGACAATTCGAATGGCAGACAAAAGTTATGCCAATGCCAATATGGCTGTGTCCAAATGCAAAAAGATTGATGTACACACTAAAGGCACTTAAAGAAGGCCTACAAAAAAAAAAATCAGAAACTTGTTAATGGAACACCACATGGACAGCTTTCAATAAGGAAAATTGCTTATAGAGTTCTTTCAGTATACACAGAATACTTGACCATGACCTTAGGCGCATTTTCACACGAGCAGAACAAATAAAGAGAATGGAGAAAGGCAAAAGTATGGCAGGCAGGCAGCAGTTGGAAATGACACCGCTTCAATACTCTGTCCAGTGCTTGAAGTAGCCGCATGACAAATCAAAGAATTAGCCAAAAACTTTAAAGTAAGACATTATCTATGAGAGTTATTCTAGTCTGATCAAGGACAATTCTTATGACTTGGTCAAAAGCCATCTTTTTTCATGTTTTTGCAAATTTCGCACTATAGAAAGACACTGAATGCCTATGGCAAAGTTTTGAGAAGCTTTTCATAGCTAATTACACTTCAAAGCTGGCGCCATTAGCTTGTAAAGGTGACCGGGTGGGTATGTAAATTTTTAATGAACAAACTATAAAAGATGTATACACAGTTAGACAAAACCAATCTTTTGGAAAAAAAAACCCGGTATGAGACCATTAAATTCTGATAGAAGGCGCTTCTGTAAGCATCGCCTCATACCCAGTTTTTCAATTATACCCTAGGATCGCGTTCTATGGGTACTTTTGTACTAGCAACACAAAGTGACAACAATTTTAACTTAGCAGTCAATGGTAGAAGATAAAAATCTACAAAATTCAGCAAACACAGGCAGGGTCATTGGGAACATTATATCAAAAAATCGCGTTATTCGTACAATTGGTTAAGGTACCTCCAGAAGGGGTCAAACCTAATTTCTTGAATATCTTTAAAACCGCACGGTAGATTTTTATTAAAAACTAAATTTATGATGGTTTTTTTTTTAGTGTCGTACTGTGTAATGTATAATGTAACCCACTACCTCTTGTAGGCACACACTACCCGCTACACCACACAGCCAAAGCTTATAATTTGTTGAAAAACTATAACTAAAGTTTAAAAACTGACAAAAATCAAGCAGCTTACGGTACTAAGTAGAGAAGTCTTCGATAAGTCCATAGCTCGAACGATAAGATTAAAACTTCTGCACTCCCTTCTTCCCTTCTTGGCTTCTTTAGAAGAAGCGGCCAAGAGGCCACCCAAACCATTATTAGCATTCACCAAAACGTCAAAGTTTCTTCTGGATTTCTAAGTCAAATGTACCCAAATAAGCAACCGGCCTCATAAAGGACCTTAAGGTCTATGTATAACCCCATCTGTGGTCAGCCGGAACTACCTACCTACCTATTCCATGCTTTTTTACGATTTGTGGAGAGTTTCGAACTCCAGCTGAAGCTTAATAGCTAATTTCCTTTATTTTACGAAAAGCCGGAAAGTATGAAAATTTTTAAGATTTCTTGATTTCCTTCCTTCCTTCGTCTCTGAATGGCATTCTGTCTGCTGGAATTTCCTGAACTTTTAACCCTGTTTTGGTAGCAATGTGAACGATGTTTTAGGTGTTGGTGCGTCAAAAATATAAGTGAATGGCATTGTTTGGGCTCTTTTGACATTTTTGTTTATAGATAAGTTTTATAATTATCTAAAGGCTACAAAATTTGACTTTTTAGAATATCCCAGAAATCAATATTATGGTGGTAGATAAGAATGTGGTTCTTCT
>JAWNNO010003191.1:0-19285 GCA_035044985.1 Lordiphosa fenestrarum
AAGCGTAAACATTGCTTAGCGCTTTGGAACAATGCAGGGCAACACGTTCTCTCCTGCCGAGCAAAAATAAAATAATGCATAATGCAATAGCAGAGGAAAAACTTGAAACTTGGTAAAAGAGTCGAAAAAAAATTAGTTACGCCAAAAGCAGTTGCAAAAAGACGTTGAATGCTCTGGATACTGGCTAAAGGGAAGGGGGCAACTATGATGATGATGCTATGCTAAATGTCTGCTGGGCACGATTATCATGTAAGAAGTGCTGCAATGGTGAAGGGACGTGCAGGGAGAGAGAGTGGAGTGGAGTGGTGGAAGGGGGGGAGGGGGAGGGAGAGAGAGCAGAAGGCACTTATAACCCATGCATGAGCACTACATTAGCGGCCATCAACTCGAGCTCCAAGCCGAAAGTGTTCTCCGGGTCTTGTTATGCATATGGAAAAGAGAGCGAGAGAATGATAAATTCGTTATGATAAAGGTTTTTGTTCTGGTTGGTGTCTTTTTTTTTTGTTTCGTAAGATTTCTGCCCTGAAAAAGAAGCCTTTGTTTTTGTAATTTGGGTAACACATGCAGTTGGTTTTTGGTCCACCAGTTTGAATATAGATTATACAAGTTCTCGATCAGGACTGCTGGATGAGCTGAGGTAATGTCAATGGGGAACGGAAGGCAAAGACAAAGAATGTACCGGCGAAATTGTTTACTACTGTTCGTTAGCTACAGGTTTTTGTAAGGAATGCAAACCACTCGACAATAAGTACTGGTTCGGTTCAGTCGTTCACACAGTTTGTAAGCCGCCGGTTCGGTTAATTTCATGGTTTTTGGAGCTAACTGAACCGCGGTATCGGTTCGGTTCAGTGGTTCACAAAGGTACATTATGAAATTAATTCCTGTAGTCCATTTGAATATATTCAAAATCCATAGAAGAATGTCCAAAGTATATTATGTCGGATTTCCAGGATTCGTCTGTAAATTCCTTTGCCTTTCGAAAAGAGAGAATGTCAGCTAGAAAGGATCCATGCGTCTTATTTAACATATTATTTGAGAAAATCTCTCCTGTCTAAATTATTTTCAGGAAACGATTCAAATTCCCAAATTAATCAAAATCATTGGCTAGAGGAGAGCGATTCCCGTTAAAACTCGTCAGAGAACCGAACCGAACCGAACCGAACCGCTTTTATTTGTGGTTTTCGGTTCGGTTCAGCAAAGGAAGCCGGTTCGGTTTTAGGTTCGGTTCACCAGCAGGAATACGCGGTCGGTTCCGTTCAAAACCGGTTCGGTTCAGAACCGGTTTGCATCCCTGGTTTTTGTAGGTTTACTTGTTTAGACCAAGGTTGCAAACCACTTATATCTGGTGGTTCGAAATGATCTTTCGTACTCCGTACCTAAGCCTTAGGTTTGAGTCTCTGTTGATAAATTGTTCGATAGTTGTCAGTATTTTGCCTCTACCTAAAGTCAAACTTCAGACATCAATTTATTAGTAAGAAAATCAATCAAAAGTTGAACGAACTGCATTCCTTAATGACATCAGGCGTAGGTCCTCTACAAAGGTTTCCAAAAGGATCTTGTACTAGTCATAATTGCACAAAATTAGCATGCCTCTTCTCATCTCAATGTTTTAAAAGCCTCTTTTATTTCATAACTAAAGCGTTTTCATACAAATACTGAAAAAGTTATTAAGGTTCTTAAGAAGTTACTCTTAGTGAACCTTTTTTGGTATACAGTATATGGGCTTAGGTTCGATAGGTTAGATAAATGTAAGGTAAATGAAAAACCAGAGCCAAATCGGTTCCTTGGCGTTATGTTTAGGATCGGTATGTACTATAGGTACATAGAGTATTATAAGTTAGTGCAAAAGTATGTAACAGCAAGAAGGAAGCATCTCCGACCCCATAAACTATCTATATTCTTGATCAGCATCAACAGCCGAGTCGATATAGCCATGTCCGTCTGTCTGTCCGTATAAACGCATAGATCTCAGAGATGGCTGCGTATGTCTGCAGGCAGATCAAGTTTATTTTCAATTTTGGCCACGCCCCCTTCCGCTCCCGCAATTTAGAAAAAACGCCATATATCTTACAGTTTTAAAGATAGATTGTTCATTCCTTTTAGATATATTATAAAAACAGGATAACTTATCGATACGCCAAAGGAATGGTGAAGATCGGATGAACGGTTGTGGAGTTATCATCAAAAGACTGTTCGCTGCTGCAGCGCAGTAGCAGCTTTGCTTGCAGCTGCTACTGCAGCATCAAAATGTATGCTGAGCGTATAATTTCGCTGGTACAGAGTATGTTATAGTCGAGCCTGACCGACTTACTTTCTTGTGTGTTCTGAGCTTTTCAAATACATATAAAACTTTTTACTAGATTGACTGAAAACTAAAAGAACTACCAGTGAAAACTGTTAAGTAAAATAAACCATTTTGAGTTAAAACAGTGTGGAAATGGACGGATATGTGCAAAGCAGATTAACTCAAACCCCATAATGCACTTAATATAAACATATTAAGAACATTGAGTACTTTTTTCATGGTGGTGGCGGTGTCACTGCATTTAGCAAATTTGTTTTTTTTTTTTGCTTTTTTGCCGGTTCAAAGTCATTTTGCATAATTCCGCCGTCAAGCCGCAAAACGGTGGCCAAAATGTGGCCAAAATTCCAGGGTGACACATGCAGCATAGTTTTGCGACCGGGAAAGTCTTCTGCACGGCTCATCGCGCCCAAGCGGCTGGCTGGCTGCGTATGTTGGTTGCTTGACGCCGCCGTTTCGTCCGGAGGCGTCTGCCTGCGACTTTTGCGACTGCAACAACAGTGTTTCCTTTTGTTGCCTTGTTGCAACACTTGGCGGCGGATTTGGCGACAATGTCTCCACTCGCATGCTCCAAAGATTTCCAGCTGGCGACAAGTTATCAAGACGAACGTGACTAGCAAATAGTTGGAGCTTAACTTTGGCTCAAGTTTTCCGACAAGGGCTACGACGAGGTGACAGACAGTCAGGCCGCGGCAGGAGGTGGAACGGGGATGAGCATGGATTTTAGATAAGGGCGCTTAGCTTGAAATTGAAGCATGGGCTACTGTTTACGTTGAGGTGTGATTATGGGAATGTTGAAGTCGTGGCAAGAGAACGAGCGGAGCGGAGAAATATATTCCAAGAACGCGGCGAAACTGCCCTCGTCATATGTAAAAGCTTCTTAAAGAGTCTCCATTCACAGCTCGCTGATCTCATCGAGTGATTCTGTGGTCGTCAGAGGTTAACCCAATTCAAAATTCATGCTCCAAACAATAGAAGTTCATTAATGATCCGAGCAACTTTTTTCTTTTGCACAAACATTTTTCGAGACAAGCGCAAATAAATAATAATAATAATAATAATAATGGCAAGAACCAGAAATCAAAGCGAGACTCGGAGAGCAAGAGACTTCATCATAAAGGGCACTGGCAAAAGGTCGTGAGCATAAATTTCAAAATTGTTTTCTTGATTTTCATTATTTCTGTGCTGTTTTTTCTTTCAGGCCGAGAACAGCATTGATGAAGTACATCAAGAAGGCGCAATGGCCTCATATGCCACAGGGCAACTTGTGGAGAGACCAGGAAACCATTGTGCCTGCTGCTGCTCCCTTCCCCCATGATGGTTTCTGATGCTGTGCGGGTGATAAGTAACATGAATCACGTTTTATTTTGCCTTTGGACTTTAACGATGCAGTCAGTCGGAGGATTGGAGACTGACTTGGACTCCCAAACGCCGTTGAAAAAGGTCAGAGTCAGAGACCATAGTCACAGTCAGCTTTCAGACTGCAATTTTTATTTACCTTTTTGTTGTATGAGAAGCGTTCTTTTTTTTGCTAGCAGGGATTGTGCTTCTTTCTACTTGGAACGTGAGAATTTAATATTTCTTTTCATTAGCCACGGTCCTGAGTTGGTGGGCCCGTTGGTTGACTGGTTGGGTGTTGTTCAGGCTGCAATTTGTTTGGCAACCGAATGAGAAGGGAAAAAGTCTGGCGACACTTACAAATTTCAGGGTTCCATTTAGCAAAAGGCACATAAATTATGTCAAAGGGCCAATTGGCTGCATTCGATATGCCCAAAAACCAAAAAAAAAAGAAGAGAAAGAGAGAGGAACACAAACTTTTCGAAGAGAAATTGGTAGAGGCAGAAAGAGGACAAGCAGATTTATGCAGAGAAAGAGGCTGAACCAATTCAAGTATTAGGTGATAATAATAGGTGTACTAGGAGTACGAAAGTACTTAATAGGGGTAATTAATTTTGAAGTACTTTTAGTAATTACGTTCTATGGAAACAAGAATCGTTTATAGGATAAAAGCTTCTTTTAGTTGCTTGCTGGCACATCAGGCTTATTTCAATTTCACAGTTATGTGGAGGGAGAGATGGTTTCCACCTTCTTTACATATTTGGTAGTGTGGATTATTTATTGCTCCGCCAAAGAATTGGTACCAATTGGATGAACGGTTGTCGAGTTGTGATCAAAAGACTGTTACAAAGACTGATACAAATCTATGCTGAGCGAATAATTTCGTTGAAACGGAAAAATATTTATTCATTCTTGAATTTTCAAGAATTTCGCTCTTGAAATCGAGCTAAATTCGTTCTCAGTATGTTGCTTTTAGGCCAGGGGACTGAAGTAAAAAAACAGAGAGGAGAGCAAGCACATTTGAGAAAACCAAGCGTTGAACTCGCTCTCTCAGTTTTGTTTATTATGGTTGAGGGGTGTGTGGGGAAGCAATCGGGCGGAGAGCGGAATCGATTTTTGCACTCATGTTGCTTTGGAATTCGCAACCAGTTATGGCATTGCTGGCATGGAGCGACGGTTGTGTGACTGACTGTTGACTGGCAAGGACTGATGCTGCTTAAACTTGCAACATGGTTTGACAAATAAGTTTTCCATGGTTAAAATTTAAGCAAAATGGAAAAACAACTGATTTTAAATTGTTGTTTAGTTGGAATCTGTGAAGCTCTTGATTTAAGAGTAAACAATCTTACTCTTGAATCTGATGAGCTCTTGATAATAGGAAGAACATTCTAAGTTTTTGACAATGCTGTATGCTCTTGCTTCAAGAATGAGCAATCTAGAATTCGAGTATATTTAGCAGTTGATTCAAGAATTTGTATGCTTGATTTGAGAATGTTTAGTTCTTGGTTCAAGTATTGAAGCTCTTGGACCAAAAACGCATACTTGGATTAGAAAATGCACTCTTAGATCAAGACTTAACATTCATATCGAACTTCTGACATTGAACATTCTTGATCCAAGTGGGAAATTCTCTATTTTTTCTCTAAGTGTATGTTATAGTCTGACTTGACCGACTTTCTTTCTGGTTTTCTTTTAAAACTTAAACTTAAAACCCGGTCATCTTCGCCAGTTAATTGGCGCCAGCTGTGAAGTGACTAGCCATTAAAAAGCTTCTCATTAGCGAGCCGTACTGTGGGCACCTTTCTCTAGTGCGAAAATTGGAAAGCACACAAGCCAAGCGATTGAGAGAAGCTCAGCTCTGGCCCCTTGACCAGTTGTGTGTGTGTGTGTGTTAAGAAATCTGCCTCATAATTGAAGGCTTATGAGTTGTAAATCAAATTTAAAATAGTTTCAAATATTTTTCAAAACCTTTCATCGTTTTTTGTGATTTTATGAATGCTTTTAAATTTAGTTCTTAGGCTTCTCATTTGCGAAATGAACGCCGATCATAAACAGACCACACGCTGTGCTCTGGTATCATAATAAAAAAGTCATGTGACTAACTCGGGGCAACTAACCATAACTTTTACTCCATGTGAGCAACCAATTAGACATAAAACATGCAGCAGGTGGGCCTAAAAATCAAGAATGCAATTTGTTGTTTGTTTTGTTTTGCACATTGAGTAATTAAATCAATTACCAAAGAAACGAGGGGCTGGATCGAGATCTGTCAGTGGGGAGTCCAAGACCAAGAGGAAGCTGTATCAGATTTATGTGGCGGTTTTTGGCAATGGCGCGTGCTTCGCTTAATTATTGTAAATTCTTTTTAGCACCAGACAAGCTGAGATGTAAATGTTTAAGAGGATGATGATGATAAAGCAATCAAACAGGTTACTAAATCTCTAACAAATCCATCAAAAAGCTTGCAGAGGATGCTGTTTTGTTTTTTATGAGTAATCTTAAAACTTGTTTAATAAATTTAAAACCAAATAATGGTCTCTAATTCACAACGGAAATGTTGGAAATAACGACAGTACACAGTGAACACTTTCACATGCTTCATTTCACTTAATTGATCGAATCACAAAATTAAAAATAAGCTAGAACAATTGACTGCTATTAGCAGCAATTCCCAAGGATGAGGAAAGTTTAACTTTACAAAAATTTTGCCAGAGCAAATATCTATCTAGAACTGTTGAACTCAAATAAATTGCTTGAATTCATTTTATAAATTAACTAAAATTCACATATGGGTCATTCTTTTCCAACTCGAACGGTTTCCGGGCTCACCATTTTGATTTGAACCAAATTTTTTCGAAATTAGATCGCGACATGCGCAACAAACCTTAATTTGCAGTTTTGCCCAACATTTTTTTTGTTAATTTTAAAAACAATTTTAAAAATCCCAAAAAGCCAAAAAGTGAAAAAAACGGGCTTTTTTAAAACTAATTTCTCGGCTTGTGATTATCGGACAGGTCTCGGATTGATATTGCTGAATAGTATTTTACTGCACCTTCTAAGACCTTATTTTAATAAAAATGTTCATTACTTAATAATATTAAATAATTGTTGCTAAAACTTACAAATAATTTTCTCTCAGTGTTAACCACCATGATATAGCTTTTAAGAATATACAATTCCTTGCCCTAGGCATAACCTAAATTGCGGTACCTTCCAAAAGTTTGAGACTTTTATAGTTAAAAAGATATTAATTAATGAAGTTATAAACAAATTAAAATATGCCCTAATAAAAAAATTCCCCACTTTGTCAGTTTCAAAGCTATATTAATGAAACTTGACAAGTGGTCTTTATATTTATTAAGCTTTGCAAAAATGTCCACATCAGGCAGATCGGACGTCTATATCATAGGAATGATCGGCCAAAAATTGATTTTTATGGTTTTTTGCAAAATTTTGAGACTAAAACTCACATTATCTATTTTTTATAAGCAAATATATTCATTCCTATGGGAGCTATATGATATAGACGTCCGATCTGCCTAAATTGAGCGTGATACAAGCTCGAAAGGAGCTCGAAAAGGCTACGGTCAATCTCGAATCCGCACTTGAAAGTCAATTAATCCTGACTTGAGATTTAAGTGATTACGAATGCACCATGTCAAAACGAAAGAGCGATAGAAACTGAGAGGAAAAACTCGCTCTCACCAATACTAAAGGCACACACATGCTCAAACACAGCGGCGCAAATCGACTTTCCATAATGGATTACTCCTTCATTACTTTGCCTTCGGTATGACGAAAATAATCCCTTACAGTCTGGTTTACTTTGCCATATGCACGGCCGCTTGGTAAGCGAGGTGCGCACAACCTGCATTACTGGATCTAAAAGAAGTATGGTAGAGCCGAACTGTCATCGGATTCTTATTACAAATTCGTATAACTTCTTTTAAATTGTAATGCGGATTGTTCACAGTCTGTTTACAGAGTACTGAACACTGTATAGAAAATCAGCAGTCGTAGTTCATTACTTTTCCTTCAGGCGTAATGCATAGTTTCGACTGAACACATTTAGCTGTGCGCCGCTAAGAAGTGTTTAATTTTATAAGTCGATTTTTATACCCTTGCAAAGGGTAATAAAATTTTGCCCAGAAGTTTGCAACGCATAAAAATATTCAATTCCGACCCCATAAACTATATATATTCTTGATCAGGGTGACGAGCTGAGTCGATTGAGCTTTGTCCGTCCGTCTGTCTGTCCGTCCGTCTGTCTGTCTTTTTCTACGCGAACTAGTCTCTCAGTTTTAAAGCTATCGAGCTGAAATTCTGTACAGAGTCTTCTTTTTGCTTCACACTACTTATATGTCGGAACCGACCGGATTGGATGACTATATCTCATAGCTCCCATAGGAACAATCGGTCGGAAAACTAGTTTTAGTATGAAAAACTTTTTTCTTTTCCATGGAAACGTCTCCAAACTTTGTAATCGTGGGTTTTCTATGCTTTTTTATAATTCTACCAAGTTTTACTAAAATCGGACAACTATATGGTATAGCTGCCATACAAAAGATCGGTCAGAAAAACATTTTTGTTTTTAATGGTAGCATCCTGCAATTTTGTATTTGTTTGTTTCACGTGCTTTTACATAATATTACAATATACATAATATTTTGGCCAAATCGGATGACTATATCATATAGCTCCCATACGAACGATTGGTCGGAAAATGTATTTTTTGAAAATTTTTAAGCGAGCACTTGCAAGGGTATAAAAACTTCGGCACAGACGAAGTTAGCTTAGCTTTCTCGTTGCTACTATGATGCCTTACAATTCCCAAACAGTCATAGCAAATGCTGGCATGAGGAGTCTATTAAAGATGGAATCGGCGGTATGCAAACAACTAATGACCTCCAGCCGGCAAGTATTTGCTGGTTTGAAATCAAAAGGTGCGTTAAATAAGCAGCATGGGGCTCTTGTGGGGTAACATAAAGTTTCAACAAAGAGATAAATTCAATCTTGGTCATTTTCGAAACAATCTTTTGGCGGATTGTGTTTAGTTTGAATATCGAGGCCAATTTAGTATCGGGCAAACTTGCATCTAGACGATTTCAAGATCAAATCAAGTATGAAATTCGAGCTTAAATCAATATTCTATTAAGGGATCAAGTCGAGCTAAAACCAATTCCATGTCAGATAATGTCGGGATCAAGACAAGAATTCCAGAATTGACAAATCCGAGAACAGGACAATCCTGTTCGTACTTGGAATGAGAAAATCCGAGATTGACTGACTTCTGGACATCGTTGGGGATTGATTTAGTCCAGCTTCGTTTCACATTGCCACATTCAACTCTTTCATTCCCTTTTGTAACAATCAAAAGATTGGATTGAAAACTCATTTATATTTTATTTGAAAACTCTTTCCATTTCTGTCTGGTTGTCTCATTTATTTTCCTATTATCAGCAACTCGATAATACATATAGACACCTACAAATATATATTTTCATTCGATTATTTGCTAAGCCATTAAAATCGATTTTGGTTTTTGCAAACAACTTTTCGCCAACTGTCATTAGGCATTGTTAGTGTGTGTGTGTGTGTGTGGCTTTGTGGGGTTAAGGGGGGTGGACGATGGAGATGTAAGTGTTACTGATGGAAGTGCAAAACTTTATCAATTTGTGGGCGTGGCCTGGTAATAATTTATGCCGCCCCCTTTTTTGCCGAACTAATGGAAGTTAACCCAAACGCATGACTCATCATTCAGTTGGTGCGGGAGGGGGCTTCATTTTCGGGTTTTCGGTTTTGCCCATTCGATTGTTTGTCTTCATTGCCGGCGCTTAACTTTGATTGACATTCATGCCCCATCATTTATTCATTTGGCGCCGTTTTAACGCCTGAAAGTTTGACCCCGTCAAGCGGGAGGGAAAATTTAATTGAGTTTTTAGTCCTGCCCTCCACCCTCCAGCAGCAGCCAAGAGAAAGAAAAATATATTAGCCGCCTCTTCAGCCGATTGTCTGAAACTAAAGGCAAATATAAGCCCCCAACCCCCAATTCCAATCCCAATCCCAATTCCGGCAAGGAAGGTTGCCGCTGAGCGCAATTTGCTGCGATTTGTGAGGGAGCCGGTCGATGGGCTGGTTGTTTGGTCTGGCAATTAACTTTCTTTTGTTTGTGGTGGACTCTTGCTCTAATGCCGGCTTGTGTGTGTGAGTGGATGCTGTTTTCCCCTTTTGGTAATGAAATTTCATTGAGCTGCTAGTTGAGCGCAGCTGTTGAGATTTTTGTGGCTTCAATAGAGAGGAAACTGAAGTGGCTGAACTCTAAATTGGTTTGGTTAGTAAATTAACAAGTTGAAGATTGCTTGCTTTTCCCTGTATTTAGGCAGTCATAAGTCAACAGAAAGACATTGAAAAATATTCCATAACAAAAACCTCTTTAAAATTATTCTTAAATTTCAAATATGTAGAAAATCCTCGGACTGACCAACTCCTTTTTGCAAACTCAACAAATCCTGTAAGTCAAGTGGCAGCAGCAAAAAATTGGCATCTTTTTGTTGTAAGTTCATTTTCGCCCAGTAGCCTAATTGAAAATTGCAATTAGACTCGCTTCTCTTCGATTTCCAGTTTGACCAAAATGTCCCCAAAGCCAAATGCCAAAGTATTTGCAATTAATTAAATGAATGTTGTTTTTTTTCCGCCACCCTTTGGCTCCTTTTTGCTGACTCTCACACAGAGAGAGGGAGAGGGACAGGGAAAGGGGACTTTCCGTTTCCTAGTTTCTTTGGCTGCTCATCATTTTACGTTTTTGGCGAAAATCTGCTATGCCCTTTTTGGCCTTTTCCATCAGTAGTTTGCTCACTTGTAGACTCCATTTCAATTCAGCTTTGATGGTGCCAAAGGATCCCAAGAAATCTTCCAAGAAATTGTTTAAAGCTTCATTGAAATCTTTTGGGCGTTTGCTTCGATTGAGTTGCTGCGAGTGGACATATGTGTGAGCCAGGACAACGGCCAAAACGCCAATGCACAGCCACAATTTTGAAGTCATTTTGAAGTGGAATTAAAATCTCCTAAAATATTTTGTACGTGCTCGCCACAGAAATAACAATTTAAAATGAATTTGTTAGATGTCAGAGCTTTGTGGTTTACTTGGATTGTAACTTTAACAATGTTTTTCTCTAGATGAAAACGTGCACCAGCACAAAACTATCGCATTTGCCCAAACACGGATGTCCGGAGGTGGGAATTTTGCGCTTTTATTTTCAGTAACTTCCCTACACACACACACACACACATATGCACACGGTCTTCACATCCACTCATATGTTTTGCTTTATGATTTTCACACCGCTACACAAAAAAAATAAAATACACATAAAAAAACAGTTATAAAATTTCATTCGCTAATTTCAAAACGATACGGAAATACTCTAAAATGTACGAAAAAAATTAAAGAAAAACTACAGCTAAGTTGAACCATAGGTAAGCGCAAGTTTTCTATATTGTTTATAATTTGATATTAATGAAGGGTTTTTCAAAGAAGTCAAAGGGCGAAAGTGCATTATAAAGCAAATTCACCCGGAAAAACGAATCTTACATTGTGGCAGTTGTCAGAAAAGAAACCTCATTAAAGATGGCACTGCTGCACCATTTTCTATTGGATCATATATCCATTATATACAATCCCCCAAATTCAGTGTTAGAAAGTATCCAGATATTTGTAACTTGGTACACATTTTAAGTGCCCTTTACCTTAGCTCGGTATTAGGCTGGGCTAGGCATAAAGTCGAATTTGTAATGACAATTTTTTAATGATATTTATCATTTATTCTAAAAGATGATACTTCAAATATAACAATTCCAAAACTAACTGCAGTCGGAGGGCAATTGTGGACTTTTAACAGGCCTGAACAAAGTCTGATGTTTGTATGCCTGTTTGATTACATAACAAGTAAGGGCGCTGCAGTCGAGTTTCCCGACCACAAAATACCCTGTTCATTTGTTTTCATTTATTTGTTTTTGAATTTTTAAAGATGTCATCCTAAATGTAGGCAACACTTTTCTAGTCCTGATCAACAACTGGGGGGGTGCTCTTATCAGCTCAACTGTTTCGCTTATAACTCCGGTGCTTTTGATCCGATCTGATTGTACTTTTCAGAATAGATAGATATTGGGCCTAGCTTGATGTATACTAGGCACGAGGCTCTAACTTGAAAATTGTGGATCTGACGGCTTTTTAGGTCTAGGATTTCTAGAGGAGGTCTAGGTTTTTTGGGGATAAAAGGGGGACGGGGTGGAATTTTTCAAATCTGAAAGAAACTTGATCTGCGTACAGCATAAATCTACCTTCGTGCAAAAATTTGTGGCTCTATTTCTTATAGTCTCTGAGATCGACGCGTTCATACAGACAGACAGACGGACAGACGGACGGACGGACGGACGGACGGACGGACGGACGGACGGACGGACGGACGGCCGGACGGACGGACAGACGGACAGACGGACATGGCTATATCGACTCGGCTGTTCATGCTGATCAAGAATATATATACTTTATGGGGTCGGAAATGTTTCCTTCTCCCTGTTACATACATTCGCACAACTTCATGATCCCGGAAAAGCGGAAAAAATGTATGTCATCTTTGCCGCAAGAGATTATTTTAAGCAATTGTGTTAAACCTGTGAAATTATTAACAATAATTAGTTTTGTGATAAGTCCTTATTCTGAGAAAACTTAATCAAAACACCTTTCCCCTGTGGAGTCAAAACAAACTTTCGCCCACTTTCGGCTAAAATGTTTTTATGTTAAAGTGTTCTTCAAACTATGCATTCTCACTTGTTATCAACACTTTTTGCCTGATTTTGTCCGTTTTCCGACTTTTAGGAAAGATGAAGCTCAGCTTTGGGCGTATTTCCAATGTGAGACAGATCAATCGAGAAAAACTACACCTTTTAACGGATGGGTAAACAAATTAGCATGCAAAACGTAAGCTTCAAAACAAAATAAAACTAATTAAAACGAAAACTAATTAAAAACAACAACAAAAAAAATTATTACGTATCCGCTGAGGTAGTCGTGGTAGGATCGGTTTGAAACTTTTTATACTCTGTACCGTAGGTACGCAGACTATTATAAGTTTGTGCAAAAGTATGTAACAACGAGAAGGAATCATCTCCGACCCTATAAAGTATATATATTCTTGATCAGCATCAACAGCCGAGTCGATATAGCCATGTCCGTCTGTCCGTCTGTCCGTCCGTCCGTCTGTCTGTCCGTATGAACGCACAGATCTCAGAGATGGTAAGAGATAGAGGTTTGACATGTATGGGACATATGCTTCTTATATCTGCAGGCAGATCAATATTTTTAGTTTTGGCCACGCCCCCTCCGGCCCCCGCAATTTAGAAAAAACGTTATATCTCCCACAGTTTTGAAGATAGATGGCTTGTTCCTTACGGACATATTTAGTTAGCAGGATAACTTATCGATCCGCCAAAGGAATGGAGAAGATCGGATGAACGGTTTTCGAGTTATGATCAAAAGACTGTTTGCTGCTACTGCAGCATCAAAATTTATGCTGAGAGTATAATTTTCTTGGTACAGAGTATGTTATAGTCGGGCTTGGCCGACTTTCTTTCTTGTTCTAATTGATATTCTGGTTGTTGTTATCAAAATCACCAAGTGTCGACTTTATGCCAAAAATGTGTCTCTTCAGTCTACTGTGCATTGTAGTTCCTTTTACCTCATCAAAGTTGAATTTTTCATTTACCCTGTCAAAAAGTGAGTGGTTAGATATTTCAAATTCATTGAGATTATTGATTTATTAAGTGATTACCTGGCGTCAGCCGGAAACATTGGCATTTTGTCAATTTGGTTTTTATTAAATCGTCAATTGAGATAACCCTAAAAGTGAGATACATTTATAACCTAAACCAAGCTGAATACAACTATTTCGCCAGTTGAGTTTGAAATGTTTTCAACACAAATCAAGTTTTAGCTTTTTTACGAATGTTTTTAAAGTGAGAACTTTATCACAAGTGAAAGAACCCTTTATATCCAGCTTTCTGTAACGATTTAGCCTAATTTTCTAGGGTTTGTCCTTCTGTGTGGTAATTTATAGGTCGTGATCAAAGTAACACGATGGCTGATCGAGTTTTAACCATCTATCAACCAAATCTATTGAAATTTGTGAGAAAATGATTCATTGTCAACTGATCCTTCCTTAGACGGAAATAAAATATAAATATTTATTCATCTAATTGAATCTAGTGGTCAGCTTTGTCTGGGAACCGAACTCAAGACTTGTATCACATTGCGCCATCACACAAATTTGCTGCCAAACATTTGAGATTGTTATTTTTGGAAGATATGCAGAAAGAGCCGAATAGATTTTAGCTCAGCTGTTGCTGGGATCAGTTAAGTTTCCATTTCATCCACCTAAAAGGTGTCGCCTCTCATCACTTAATGAATCCACTGGCTTCATCGAAGTTGGATAATTGATTAGGTAATTGTTCAAGATCCCTGCGAAATATCCAGCATACCTTCCTTTCTCGTAGAGTGTATACAAAACGTTGTAGTTTGCACAAATAGAAAAGTTCATTTCGAAAACATTTTTACCACATTAACGCTTGCACACGCCCGCGTCATTTTGTGCCGTGTGGAGGCAGGGAGTCCTGCCTGCCTGCCCACCTTGCTGGCCTCCCTCCCCTCGCCACGCCACACATTAATAACTTTTTTATGGCGGTCACATAAAAACGCAACAAAACTCGCCGCCACATTGGATTCTGCTTGCTTTTTTGTGGGTTGTTTCTTTTTTTTACTCATTTTTGAAAACTTTTCCTCCGCCATGTTGGTGTTATGTTTTTTGTGTAGTTGTTAAATCGCACACGTGTTTTGTACAACATTTGCCATATCCTTCATATCCTTTAATACATGTCCCCGCTGTGCGGTCGGAAGAGGGCATAGATTTTTAACTGCAATTTGTTGCCAAGGAGCTTAGTAAGCAGTCAGTACAGTCCCGCCCTCGATTTTATTTCGGCCTTTTTCACTACACACACACAGCACACACACAGTACACGCACACACTCACCCAAGTGTTTTCTGTGGTTTTTCCTTGTGGCCCAGCAGAGTATTTAGAAAACAAGTGTAATCAAAATTATATGGGCGTGGGTTTTCTGCGTTCCTCGTAAATTTCAACGCTTTCGGCCATGTGGCTGAAATGTGTAGATGGGCAAGGGGTGGGTGGGGGAAGGTAGGGCATGTGTGTGTATGGCTTACGGCTGTTTGGCAAGTTATGATTGAATTTGAAGCTGTTTTTGCGGTCATAGTTTTTAGTGCAAGCTGTGAATGCCTGGGCTATAAGCTCAGTGTTCCAGTTGGTTTCTAATGGGAAAAGTTTACGCTGCTGGAAGAAATTTTTTCGTTGGGAGAGCTGTGGACTAAAAACAAGTGGATAAGTGCTTATTGTGTGCGAAATATCATTAGTAAGGGGGCAGAGTGAGACAGAGAGAGAGAGAGAGAGAGAGAGAGCGATAAAGAGATGAGTGCATCGTGAGTGGATGAGCAGTGTTTGCCAAGTTGTCATTTTAATGAGATGCTTTTGGGTTTCATTGAAGTGAGTTTTGCGTAAGCTGACGACTGTCAACATTTGGATTAGTGAATCTTTAGTGATAATGAGGTGATTTGGCATTCGTATTTGGCATAAGTGTTGTAATCTGGACACGGAATTTTAAGAGTTCAAAACTTGAAGTAAGATAAAACACCTTCATTCTAGACAATCTGGTGCAAGGATCTCCTTATAAAGAACATCTAAACACCTGCCTAATGGCCTAATCACCAACGTAATGACCGGTTATGCAACGTTGTGCCGATCGTAGGGCATTAGGGCTGCACATTGAGCGTACACAGAAAAAAATCCGAAATCGGGAATAAAAACAGGGTAATCCTGGAGCAGGCTTGAAGTGATCCTGTTTTTCGGGATTAAAAAAAAAAGTGGTAGTGAAATCATTCTTTTCACCCTGTTTTTATGCCCCTTTCGGATGGTTTTTTTTTTGAGTGTAGGTCCCTAGTAGGGTCGGGTGAATTTTTAATGACATATATGATGCGTGAAGCGGCTTGCGCATATCAAAATTGCAGCAACATCTTTGTATCTGTTTCTCTTCTCCATCTCTCATATGCAGAATTGAACACAAGTTCTTTAAATTATCATGCATATGTAACATTTATTGTTGTGCATCGAATGATTGCGTTTGCATCAGACACCCACAAGTACACACTCTCTGCAAAACGTCATATCCGGTTATCTCTTTCGTTTTCTTGTGGTTCCTGATGCTCCAGAATATTTTCATTTGTATTGGAAACTGCTTTAAAAACTGCTTAGATTTTAAATTATCAAAAATGGCATCCCTACAAATATAGGACTGCGATTCTTCCAGTGTAGCAATCTTATCTTCCTTCGTGAAGAAGTGTGCCACACTGCTACACTTGTGGGCGGTAAGAATCTGGTTGATAGGAAATAGTCTCTTCTGAGGGATAAAATATCGCTTCTTCCTGCAGTTGAGAAAGCATTTTTTTTGTAGATATGAATATGATTCTTTTTAACGTTATATGAGAGGTACGGAAATCAACGAATAATTGAAATTGATATTTAAAATATTATACTTACTTCAAATTTGGTTTAAATACTATGATTATGTATACAATATAAATCAGGATTTTATGATTTTTGCCCTTCAATGTATGCTTACTTTATTTTCTGTAAAAACAATATTTTACAAAACTCACCTGAAACATTCGCTCAGAGTCTTAGAATATTATCTTAAAGACATAAAACAAAAACATTTTAAGTGTATCCTATTTCTTTCATCAAAAAGAGAGAGTTGGAGGATAGTTTGAAGGTAGAACTTGGTAATAGTTTGGCAATTTGCATAAACAATTTACATTTGGTATAGCATTTTTATCATAAAAGCGATACATAAGCGACATGTGATCTCATTCTTCATCGTCCAATCTTTGAGTTGGCCATACTTCGCTCAACAATCAGTTAGCAGACCCAAATTTCAGTTAATATTGAAAAAGCACGGAATTGATTGAGAACTACAAGTTGTCTGTACAATAGTAAAGAAATATATTGTTGAATATTTTAAGACAGATGATAGAAATGGTAGATTCGCTTTAATATTAGTAGTATCTAGTAGAGTAGCAACTACGGAATTCAATTGTTGGGTTCAGTCTAAAGGCTCCCAGTTCAAAATATAGGAGATTACCTCTCTTAAAGGCCATCATCTCTAAGATAGTGTAACGACCCACGCACGCACAATAAATACACAGATAGTTGTGGTTAGCTCTCGGACTTTATTTCGGTCGTCTCGCTTGGACGCTACGATATGACTGCATCTTATTTATGCAACAGTCGACAAGACTGTCGATTGCTCTGACAACCAAGGCCCCGGCTCCTACACCCCTTCCTTATTGGCCGAGACCCTTGACCTTGCCGTGCACCGTTCTTTTTCATCCGATTGCTAACCTTCTGGGGCCTGTCGATAGCTCCAACCAAGCTATTTCCCTTCGTCCGGTTACTGGTCCCGCTCTTCCGCTCCCAAGCCTGGAGCTCTGACCGGTATCTTCTTTAAGTGGCTCACGTTCCGCGTCACTGTACGCTGCCCATCGGACAACTTCACTATGTTGCCTTCTCTCTCTGTGACCTCATATCCCGTCGCGTCGAAACTCGGAGTAAGTTTGTGTGGGAACACTACGTTTTTAATCAGCACCCGGTCTCCCGCCCCTATGGGACTTTCCTTTGCCCCTCTTCTTTTGTCAGCGATCAGCTTCCCTCTTTGTTTATGGGACAACCAAGGCCCCGTCTCCTACAGATACGAAACGCTTTTTCTTGTGCATTTAGTTTTGCCCTTGATCTGGATAAATACAATATGTGTGGCCAAAACATGAGGTCCAAAAGTTGTCGAATTATAAATATCATATTGTTTAGCTGCATGGTGCTCAGGAGTCAGATTGTACAGGTTTTTTGGGGAGAATCCAAAAAATTTAACTCCACATTTACACAAAATTTGGCTTACTAATTACACAACGCAGAAAAATTCTGGAAACTATATTTGACAGCAATTTAGTCTTGACCGGGCTTATCAATGGTTTAGTTGTCAAATCTAAGCTCCGACTTTTTCGAACTGTAATTCGAATCTTACCGTTCCAAGATATAGCTGAACCTGTACCTGTTTTGAACCAAAAGTTTCGGTTTGGGGCAACTAGAATGTATTATTAGAGCCTTCGATGGCATTGATATACTACTGTGGGCAAAAAGTAATTGGAATTTGTTTGTAGAATGAAAAATCTTTATTTATTCTTCTAAATCAATTTCATCCCCTTTAAAGTAATACCCTCCCGATAAAATACACTTATGCCAACGTTTTTTCCAATCCTCGAAACATGCCAAATAGTCCCTTTTCGGTATAGCCATCAGCGCTTTCTTCGATTTTGCTTTTATCTCCTCAATCGACTCGAAACGCGTTCCCCGAAGTGGTCTCTTGAGTTTTGGGAATAGCCAAAAGTCACACGGAGCCAAATCAGGCGAATACGGTGGTTGCGGAACGATATGCGTCGAATTTTTGATGACTTTTTTGCAAGAAATTGAGAACTTTCGGTACCAAACGAGATTTGACTTTTCGTAGGCCCAAATGGTCTTTCAAAATGTTTTTCACAGATCCTTCTGATATTCCGATCATATCAGTAAGGTCTCTAACAGTCAACCGACGATTTTTGCGCACTAATTCCTCCACTTCATTGACGTGTTGGTCATCTGTTGACGTCGATGGTTGTCCGGAGCGCTCCAAGTCATCCACACGTTCTCGACCCTCTTTGAAGTCTTTGTACCACTTATAAAATTTTTTTTTGTGACATGGTAGAATCGCCAAAGGCCTTCCGCAACATCCTCAACGTTTCCGCAGGCGAAATTTCATTCCGCAAACAAAATTTGATGGCACTTCTCTGCTCAGACATTGTAAAAATCGAAGAATGCACTCTTGGTCGTTTGGAAAACACAAGCGTAAATATATTACTGATAATGACATTCACATGAAATTTGGCACAGATGTCATCAACAGTCCTGCCAACTCAAGAAAAAAAAAACCTGCCCGAATTGTTAGGCCCGCGAAGTTTAAATTGACCCTTACACCTTACTTTTTGCTCACAGTAGTAGGACCGTAGGAATACAAAATATTATAGTTACTTACTGGCTTTTTAGATCATTCAGACAATAGCAGTCAAGACTCAGATATAGATGTTCAGACAGACAGGGCTAAATTAACTCGGCTATGGATGTTGATCAAGAATATGTATACTGCTTACCCATCTGCCTGTTACATATTACATTTGCACGACTTGACTCTATACTCTTTCTCCTCTCCAAGTAACGGATAACAAAAAATGTGTTTTTCAATGCTTTTGACTTGAAAAAGGTGTGTTTAATGGTGATAAACGATCCAGGTACATTTGTGGTCCCCCAAGATTCCTGCCCCACCCAAAGCACTATTAAAAATCAACTCAAATTTCAGTCTTTAACAATAAAATAAAGTGTTGGTTTTGTTTTATTTTCCATTTATACGTTTAGCTTTCAGTTTTGTTTCATTCATGCATAC